>JAWZYV010015893.1:0-48869 GCA_038373885.1 Cheiracanthium punctorium
TTTTAGTGAATTAACCCATTTATGCCTAGCGTCCCTTTTTTGGGACGGCATTTTCGCTATCATTCGAAAACGTTATTTATTTTTCCTAGCCTTTATTCGCGAGTATTGAACCTCAATTCCACAAAATATTTTAATAAGGCCAAGTAGGATGTTGACATTTCAATTTTTATACATAATGATTTTAAATGAAATCATCCCTTGTTCAAAAAGTTGACATCAGAAATTTATCAATTACTGCTGGTGTTAGCAAAAATTGAAGAAAGTCGCAAAAATATCCAGGCACGAATGGGTTAATAGACTCATTAAAGCTATCCGGTGTCGCACACGTTGCTACGGTGGATTTCTCTCTTAGTTTTCAAACAAAGGCTAATGGAAGGCGTATTTGAAGTCCCTTAAAGTGGGCCTCCGAAATGCTTTTTCAAAGCAATAGCTATTTTTCCGAGGCATTCCGATAGTGGGTATACGCATTAAAATGCAGTTTTCTTCCTTCCCTTCGTCGCGCTCGTTGCTAGGGTGGGTTTCTCTCTCAGTTTTCGAACTAAAGCCAAGGAGAAATATTTGAAATCCCGTAGGGCTGGCGACGATATGTTTTTTGAAAGCAATAGTTATTATTTTTTTACGCATGTTTTAACACATTTCAATAGCTTAGTTAGTAGACTTTTAAAATGCGGCTTTTTAATAGATTTAGGAATTCCCAAATGAAGCATTTAATGCTTCTAATCGTGTCTTTTTTCCATGGCAAATATTCCCCCCTTTATGTCAATACCATAATCGATAAAAAAGAGATCGAACCGGGACTTAAGAAAAAATAGGCACCGAAGAAAGGTGCAGTACCATGGGCGTCGGCAAAAGTTTTCCAAAGATTATTTCAACCTATGGTTTCCATATTAGAAAGAACAAAAAAGCAGCGAAAACACAAAACGGTATACAAAAATGCCCATGCTTCCGACTCTCATGCTGGGCACCAGACTTCATGTAATCGTAATCGATTACTTTCTTTTGTTTAATTGTAATCTAGTCATAATCAAGAAACTTTGTTTACAATAAGCTGTAATCGTAATCTGAAAACATTAATCTTAATCTAGAAAATTAAATTCCTAGATTATGATAAAATAATCGTAGTATAGCCGTAATCTAATCAAGTTTCCCTAACCCTAATCGCGAGAGGCGATTACAGTATTGCAGTCCCTCAGTTTTAGTTTTTACGTCCAATGTAGGTAACAGAAAAAACTCATGAAACTGTGCATGAAGTCTTCATTCAATTTCTCGAGGGTTCCTGCTTTGGAGAGTCTATTCAAAATGCTGAAAAAATCTTGAACCCCTTTGTGACATGTTCATTCACATTGTTACAAAGATGTAAAGCTAAACATTCTGTGGCCAGCGTTACTTCTTCTGAACGGTCCTATCTAGGCCCAGCAAGGCATTCCGAGATCTGTGGAAGTAAAAGCAATGCTGGAGACAGAAATGAGAAAATCTCAGCTGTTGTATTACTAGAAGGCGTTGCTGAAACAGGTTAAACCTGTATTCAAGGATCCTTTTATGTGTGTTATTTTATCATTTTTATTAAACAAACATTACAGTTTTCATTAATAAAATCAAGCCAAATGTAGACTTTTAGGCAAAATATTCCAAAATTTAGCACTAAAAATAAGTTCCCAAACCTGAACCCAACTAAGCGATATTGGGTGAAAAACTGCCCATTCCAGTACTCTTCTAAAGTCCCTCCCTATCTTGCATTCCAGTTAACCGATACATACTCACAAAAATACAAAATTGAATGACTGCATTCACTGATGTACAATGTGAGGATGTACATAAGAGAGGGAAATAGCATTTAATAAGTATGAACCTAGCTCGGTGCAGATGTAAATAAGTATTAAGAAAACACCGTATCCAGCACCCATAATTGAAGAGTCTTAGCATACCACTTTCGCTTACATGCCGTCGTCTTGCTAGAGTCTCTAGCACAGACAGCGAAATGTCAGCATGTCGAAACCGGTATGCTAAGATTCTTCAATTGTGAGTGCTGGATACGTTGTTTTCTTAATACTTAAAACTAGCATTTGTTTGCACATAATCATAATATTTACAAAACATTGTTTAGTTTTTGTTTTTCTTACTATCCCATTATATTATTTTATTGTTGTTACTTAGGAGTTTGAAACAAGGCAACAATCCAACTACATGTTTCAAATTTCGGCATTGTTCACAACAATGCAAAGTCATGAAACTTCAACATATTATTTCAGTCTTTGTTAGACATTTGCCAAACTATGGCGTTTTTGCTAATGTTGGGTGCGTTTATTTTACTTCATTACTTCGTACGGAAGTTTTTATTTCGTTTTGTTTTTGCTCGGCCCCCTGCTGCCGTGTTGCGTGGGCCTGTGGTGAACGAGGAGTCTCCAGTAGTAAGTACAACCGCAACCATAGACAGTAGTGACACACATTCCACCTCAATCTACACAACAGCCCATACATCTTTCAGTGTATTCACAATCAGTACAACACATCCCATTTCACCGGCCACATCTTCACCCGTTCTTTCAGGATACGTTTGGTACACAACAGTCACAGCCCCACCTTCAACAGACACCTCATCAGTCACACCAGGTATCTCGGTTTCACCAGACTCATCACCACCCTATTCTCCCCAATTTTCATCACCTGTCCCCCCCCCCACACACACACACATTGAACGACTTTTCCAATATTACATACCGTAGAAAGAAATTCCGACGTATCCGCAAATTTTTCTCCCGCCTCTACTGCATCCGACCCAATCCATAATCACCTCAACTCTCCATACCCCACCCATTTCAAGATTCTAATTATATAAACAAAACTCATTTTATTTCGCAATAGTCACACATACTGCACCACCTAACAACATACCATACATCACAAATTAAATCTACTTGGAAGACATCCTCCTCAATAGTCGCAATAGTTCACCACCAAAATACAATAGCAGCTGCACGTAATATTTAATCAAAAACAAAAGACTTTCAGACCCATCGAAGTCCAGCTGTCATCTCACTTTAAAAACCATCGAAATCCAACTGAGATTTAAAAGTCTTCGGCAAACTTCAGTGCTCATCTCCAACCATCTTCATGAATGATTTTTACTTCAAATTGATTGAATTTGAACTTTATCTATGAACATTTCATCGATCATTCTCCTTCAATGCGAGTATGTTCGTATAAATATTAACACCTCCAGTGATATCAAGCTCATCAGATGTCGGGATTTGTCGTTCTCCCAATGCGTGAGACAACGGGTCGATTGTAAGCAACATCAAGTTATAACAAGTAGAAAGTTTTTCACGAACAATCCATGGTCATCAGAAGGAAGACCCATCTACTCTCGACGCACCGTTTTCAAGATCAAGGCGAAAAATATCTTCAATTTCCAACCTTACTACGACTGAGGAGTCTTCGAAAACGATGGATGCCGCCTGACCTGCTTATAAGCAATTTAACCAGAGCTTTATTTCTTGATTATTTTTCTGATCATCTCGTGTCAATTTAAGTATGTTCTTACAAATATCTGAAAACCTCTTCAAGTGTTCAATGATTCTACGCTTTTACAAGTATCCACATGCTCAATGCTGTCAAAATCATAGAATACCGGGGATAATCGTTTTCCTAATGCACGAGATAAGTCAATTGTAAGCAGCACGTAGTTGCAACAATTCATAGAAACTTTTTTCCCGAACAATCCACGGTCGGCTGAAGGAAGAGCCAGCGCCTGTCTTCAAACCCAGGGAAGGAATATCTTCAATTTTCAATCTTTCCTTCTAAGCAGTCTTCAAGAACGATTGCTGCAATATGAATTGCTTAGGAGCCATAGAACTTCAGCTTTTTGCCTGGAGATTTTCTCTGACCATCTCGTCTCGATTCGAGTATGCTCTTACAATCATCTATAGATACGGTGCTGGAAAGCCTTAAAAAATCTCTATCATCGTTTTTGCTGCAAGTACCACAAACTATAAGAAGACACCGAACATTTCTTCACGAGCAGTTTATAATAGTCTGCGGAAAGAACTATCTCTTCTCATCTCAATGCTTCTATCCAGTTATCCTATGGAGATGTATTGATGTACGGTGGAAGGCGGTGATCGTAAGGAGACGATGGTAGGTATGTGGTATGTAGATCGTTGTCACATTTGGTCTGAACAATCGTGAAAAACATTGCGTCACTGTATTAAAAATAAAAGAAAATGTCGACATCCATATTGCGTATTAAAGATATACGTCAGCGAAGTGTAGCACTGTAAGAAGAAAATTTCAGTTAAAGCAACATCACGTTCATTTTTCTTGAACGCCAGCAAACTAAATCCGATTTCAAGAGAATGCTGGGAATCATCACAGATAGCGGTACATCAAAGCAGGTTCGCAAAAGAAAAGAAGGAGGCGGTCAACTAATTGTTGACCCATAATGTTGTTACGGAAAGGCATCCGTCTTCCTAGCGCTCGTCGTTTCATTTTTCTTTTTGAGGAGAGCACGCAGAAAACTGGAACACAAAGCACAAACTTTGCTAACAAAAATCAGTAAGTCGACTATAAAAAATTGGCAGGACTCATCTCCATTTTAGTCATATCTCTTTATTTTTACACCATCTGAAGATCAACATTTTTGAAATTTTATAATACACTCTCAAATAAAAAGGAAAACTGGGGAAGCATTCTTCTAAAAATTATTATGGCGTACATGGCATTTCGTGCCTACGTTCCGGTGGCGAAGGTTCCCCACTTAAAAGTGAGGACCTCGCCACACAAGTACCAACTCCGCAACTGCTAAAAAAAAATGACCGTTAGACCTACTGCTATAGAAAAAGGGAGCTCGATTTTTCTGGAACAATTTTAACAGGTGTTTTTCGAGCAATATGCTTCTTGTGCAGGAGAGAAAACCGCAAACACATCTGTTTCAGCGGAGCAGAGAAAACATATGCGAGCGAAGGGATGTTATGATTATTCGTTTAGTAGGATAGAAAACTGACAACTGTTATTTTATTTCAAAGCAGCTGAAAGGGAAATGCTTTAGAAGTACGTTAATGCGCTGTAATTGAGAAGGCCAAGAGGAAAAATGAAAGCTTTAAAAGATAGTTATTATTAAAAACTTTTAAATTAGATTTAGAATAGATTATTAGTTTAAATTTAGACAATATTAATTAGGATTTGTGTTAATAATTTTTCATTAAAAAATATGCACGTTGTGTCAACGTGACATATACTCCCCCAAGTTTTCAGAAAAAAAAATACATGTTCAGCATAAATATTAAAACAGTATATCAATCAAAGTCCAGTAATATTAAAAATTGCATAAAGTTCTTGCAGAAAACCTTAAAATTGTCCGTCTTGATTTTACATGATTCAGTCTATTGTTATACTAAAAAAATCACGAAATCTAAAACTGTGCTGAGGTTCTTGCATTGCTGATATTGTCAGCTGAAAAAGATTGTCAACAGTTCTTGCATATACATATTTCAATAGTATTTGATATCAAAATAAAGATAATATTTCACACAAAAATTCAATAAAATTTTCAATAAAAAGGTAACCCGGGATTTGTTATATCAAAAAGAAAGAGCTCTGATTTTTTTGAAGTGGTACCACTTGTAGCCATTCAGAAGGATTTCATTACAAAATTGTTCTTATTTAAAAATGTAAAAAATTTGCCATCGTGAAAGAAAAAGGAGATACAAAATATATACATTTACTTTATCTCATATTTCACATTACAGAAACAACACAAACTTACTGATGTCTTTATTTTATTCATTAATTAATTTTTTTAAATAACATTGTGAACAGAAAAAATTTTAAACTTCAGAACTTGAAAAGGCTTTGGTATGCATTGTACCAAATGAAAAGTGCAATAGTTTGGTTTCACTTACATCAAACGGGATTTCTTCCAATTACTAGAGGCGAAGGGGAGGATAGGACAGTAGAAGGAAAAATGTCAATGTTTACCACATTGGGGAATTTAAACTGCCACACAAACATGTCACAAGAGATGGTAAATTAAAAATTATTTTAAATATATTACAGCAGTTAAAAGAAGAAAGGAACAGGTTCAATACAAACAGTTGATCAGGCTGTTCGCATGGAAAGTGCCCAGTAAAAAACAAAAAAAGTTAAATTAATTTTTACGTGGCCTAAAATTATAAGAGTGCGAAGTAGGAACCTGATAGTGACTATCAATAACAGGCAAGTCATTAAGTAAGGACCTTCGAGGAGGAGCAAGTTTTAACCTATCAATATGCATTTTGCGAACAGAAGTGTCAGGATTATCTAATAATTGAATTGAATAAATAACAGGAGAATATTTTTGTATAACCTTATAAGGTCCAGTAAGATGTTTATTATATTTATCTTTAGACTTTAAGTAAACAATATCACCAGGGAAAAGAAATCTAAGCTTAGCATTTTCATTTTTCTTTAAATTTTGTTCATATTGTGCAGACTTTAGATTAGAATATGTGTCAGTATAAATTCGCTTCAGGGTGGACATTACTTGAGACAAATAATGAGCTTTATCTAGATGATGAAATTGTAGTTGTGGGTCATACGTGTCAAAAATCATAGGTAACTCTCTTCCAAATTGTATTACATTAGGGGAAAATTGAGTAGAAGAATGTGTAGAAGCATTATACATATTTACATGAATGTTTATAGCATGAGCAAAGTTATAACCATCTTGAATTAGAGCATTTACAGTTGATTTAATTGAGGTATTGATTCTCTCACTAATTGAATTAGCCTGTGGGTGTCCAGAAGTAGTATGTCTTAATTTAATTCCAAAAACTTTGTTAAAGGTTTCAAAAACAGCACTAGTAAATTGAGTACCTAAGTCAGTAAGTATAATGGCAGGTCTGCCAAAAGTTGAAATGTATGAAAATAAACAGTTAGCAACAGCATCAGTAGTAATAGAGTTTAAGGGATAGAGCTGTAGAAAACGAGTAAAATGATCAATTATTGTAAGAATATGTTTTCCATTATTTAGAGGTCCAAGAATGTCCATGGAAATTACTTCATTAGGTTTTTCAGGTATGTGATTATTTTGCAAAGGAATAGGTCGAGTAGCATGAGATTTTAGAGTTATGCATTTAGTACATGAATTAATAAAGTTAACTGTATCAGCATACATACCAAACCAAAAATAACGCTGTCGAAGAAATTCATATGTTTTTGCAATACCAAAATGTGGTAAATGGGCAATAGCCAAAACTTTTTTCTTTAGAGAGTTAGGAACAACAATAGTAGGATGAATTTCCAAAGATGAAGATTCTTTAGCATAGTACAATAATTTATTATGAGGATGTAGAAAATAACATTTATTGTTGTTGCTGTTGTTATTAGATTTCAAATCATTTATAATTTTTGAAGTAGTTTTGTCTTTTTGTTGTTCATCAAGAAATGTTTTACAAGAAATTTCTAAAAGTGGGTCTTGTGGCGAAGACTGTGAGACATTTAAATAATTAATATGTTCAAAATTATCAGGTGTTTCAGAAATTGCATCATCAATGACAGGAAGTACATCATTATTTAAATTTAAAGTACTTGGTTGAGAATTTATGTCATGGTGTGGTGGCGTTTCTTCAAGACGTGAAAAGTAATCAGCCAAAAGATTTTGATTACCAGGAATGTGTTTGAAATTAAAAGTATATTCACTTAATTCGCATAGCCATTTTGTAGTGAGATCAGCAGGAGAAGTAGTTTTTCTATAGTGCTTTAATGGTTTACTGTCTGACATAACAATAAATTCTCGATTGTATAGAAAATGTTTAAATGCTAAAACAGAGTCATGTAGAGCCTTTAATTCAATTTTTATGGCTGGATAATTTCTTTCAGATTTAGATAAAGATTTGCTAAAGTAAGAAATAGGATGTAATTCACCATTAAATTCTTGTAAAATGACACCAGAAATTGCTTGATGACTACCATCAGTATTCAAAATGAAAGGTTTAGACCAGTCAGGTAAACAAACAAAAGGTTTAGTGAAGAAAATTTTCTGTAGTTTATTGAATGCTTCAGTGTGAATGTCAAGCCATTGAAAACTTTGTTTAGGACAAGTTAACTGGACAAGAGGATATGTTAGTTCAGCATATGAAGGTATTAAATTTCGATAAAATCCACAAACTCCTAGAAAGCGTTTAAGTTGTCTTTTTGTTTTAGGAATTGGAAAACCAGTAATTTTGATAATATTGGAGGAAATTGGTGAAATTTTATGATTTGATAAATGAAAGCCCAAATAATCTATTTCGGTAAGATGGAATTGACATTTATTTGGGGATAAAGTGATGTTATTTTTGATTAGAGTATTAAGTAAGGCGTCAAGTTTTTGAAGAGTTTCCTCAAAAGAATTTGAACCAATAACAATATCATCTTGATATGCCATAACTCCAGAAACCTCAGACTCTTGTAAGATATTGTCTATTAAAGCTTGAAATGTGCTGGCAGCAGTTTTTAAACCAAAAACAAGGCGGTTGCTGCGAAAAGTACCCCAAGGTGTAGTAAAAGCAATAATATCTCTGTATTCATGAGGTAAGTCGATTTGCCAATATGCACTACATAAATCCAAAACAGTAAAATATTTATAGTTTGATAAATTGGAAATAATTGTAGAAATTTTTGGTAGTGGGTAAGCCGATGGTTTTAAGATAGCATTTAAAAGTCTTAAGTCGAGTGCCAGTCTGAATTTCGGTTTAGAATTAGGATCTAGAGCTTTCTTTTTTACTAAAAGCATAGGAGATGCCCATTCAGTGGGAGTTCTTTCAATGATACTGGCTTCCTGCAGTTCATTTAGTTGTCTCAGAGCCTCATCTTGTAAGGATTGAGGGATGGGAAATGGTAAAGTCCTAACTGGGAATTTATTTATAAATGATAACTGCGGTTTAATTTTATCTGTGTGTCCCAAGGTTTTCAAAGATTTTGAAAAAGCAGAAAAATGGTTCATTAATATTTCTTTTATTTGGTTTTGTTCATTGGGAGTTAAATGTTTCAACTCAAAGTCATTTTCTGTAAGCTCATTCTTTCTTTCTTGAATTATTTCATCAGAGGCAGTAATAAGATTGACATGGTCATCAGGCATATTTGTGTGAATATTTAATTGAGCTTCATCAATGGGACTTATAGTTCCAATACTCATTGCTTTGTTTAAGTGTATGGTTTCATCAGAATTATTTTTTACATAGATATAAAAATGGGGATTTTTAATATCAGAATTATCAATGGAATGTATTGAATCATAAATTTCAAGTTTTAATGATTGTATATTAGGTTCAAACAAAAATTCAGTATACGGACAGTTATGCAGATTAAGTTTTACATATTGAAAATCATCAGGATGTAAAATGATTTTTTTATCAAGTTTAATTGTAAGAGGCATGTCATTACTTAACTCTTGTGTAATAGTAGGCGATTCAGAATTAGTCATGTTATTTATAGTGGTTGTATGAATTTCCCTGTTCAGATTCTGATTTTTCATTAAGGGAACAAGCACGTCACCAATCGAAACAGTTCCAGAATGTGGATTTAATTGTAAATTAAATTTTTGGATAAAATCAAATCCAAGAATACCCTGAAATTGAGATGAAATGGTCACATTGGTGATGAAAAAGTGATGTCTAAAATGTTTATTATTTATTTTAAATGAAATTTCAACACAACTAGAAAAGGCAACATCAGAGTTAATTGTATTAATTTTAACAGAACGTGAAAGAAATTTATAATTAATTGCATGCTTTAAATGATTGAAAACATTCTGTGATAAAATACATAAGGATGAGCCACTATCTATGAGCATAGGAATATTACTATTATGTAGTTGAATTGGAATAATTGGAAGTTTAAATGAATTATCAGAGACACTTGCAATAATTTGGCATTCATCCATCACAAAATTATCAGTTTGAGATTCAGAATTCTTACAAATTTTTATAGGTTGCAAGGTTTGAGTATGTGTTGATCTTTGTGAAGAAAAAGTCTCTGGATGAGGAAAAGTCATTGGAGAAACTCGAGCATCGGGGGCTAGGGTTCTCATAGGTGGAAGTTTTGACGTAGCTGGTTGGGATAAAGTCACTTGAGAATCTCGAGTACCAGCACCAGGAGTTCTCATTAGCAGTTTAAATGATCCTTACTGGGTAAAAAAGAAGTAGGATTCGTATTAGAAAATTGTGATACCACATTTTGTTGAGAGGCATCACTAGTAGGCAAATTTTGGAACATAGGATTAGGCTGAGTTATGGTCTGAATTGGAATCAAAGAATTTTTCATTTTGAAACATTGGTGGACATTATGCCCTTTTTTGTAGCAGAACTGGCACGTTATAGAATATTTCTTAAAATTATTTGCCTTTGTTTGTCGAGGAAAATAGTTGTTGGAATTTTTGAAATCTCTATTATTAGGCCTAGATTGATATTGAATGTTTCTATAATTGTTATGAAATTGTCTATTATAAGGATGACTACGTTGAAATTTAGAGTTATTGTGTTTATCAGAAACACTATCCTTATTATCATCTTCGAGTTTATTGATTTGTTCTTTTAGCGAATTTACTTCTTCGGTTAATGATCTTATTTGGGAGGACTGAGCTCGAGGTGGGGAATCAGCAGAATTAATTTGCTGCAATTCATGAGCTCGGGAAACAGCCTTATCATACTTATTTACTTTTTCGATTTGTAATATTTTTCTGATATCACGAGGAATTGCATTAAGAAAATGATTAAATTTTATCGTATCTAACGCTTCTTTATCAGATATGGTGCTGTAAACCTTCTTAGTAATTAGATCTAAGCGATGGGATAGGTTCAGCATGGATTCATTAGGAAGTAAATTTAGACTATGTAACTGGCTTATATTAGCCTGAGTATTATTAGTTCCAAAGAAATTTTGAAATTGTACATGAATTTCATTAATAGTTTTTGCCTCAGCAAAAAAAGGAGATTCTGCATAATATTGCAAAGCAGCACCTGAAAGCTTAGTGCTTAGAAATAATTTTGTTTGTGCATCATCCCAATTATTTAAATTCTGTATGTCCTTTACTTGCTTAAAGAAAAATTCCAATAAATGAGGTTCTCCTTGAAAAGGTAGAATATTAAGAATGGCTGTATTAGACATATTTGTCGATTTGGCTAATTTATTTTTACCTTTAGTACTCATTTAAAATTACGCATAGATAAAAATATGAAAAAATATATAATTGCTACTTATCAATTCTAAGTGCACAAATAAACATTTCTAAATCTGCTTAATTTATTTAACTGGTTTCAGCAGTATACTCAGAAATAATCAACTATTTAGATATATGCAGAAAAATATAAGATAAATATATGCAAAAAAATGTAAATAATGTTCATTATTTCGAAGAAAATTTCTTTTTATGAAATATATATACGCATATATTTATAGCAAAAATCAATCATAATAATATCAATCACTTTAATCAAAATTCAAATAATGCATAAAACTAATTATAATACCAGATATATTTATATGAACACTTACTCGTAATAGAAAAAATGTATTAACACATAATACAATAAAAAATTAAAAAAAAAAAAAGGTTGGGATCCCAGTAAAAAATAAAATTTAAAAAAGGATGAAGTGAAATGGAGAACACTTAAACGCAATATTTTTCTTTTGCTTCGTCACCACGCCGCAATACAAAAATAAAAAAACGCACTGTAGCACCAGTACGAAGATCACGACGACTTTAATACACTATCTGATGTCGGAACGTGCCTGGTACACCGGCACCAATTTTATCCTATGGAGATGTATTGATGTACGGTGGAAGGCGGTGATCGTAAGGAGACGATGGTAGGTATGTGGTATGTAGATCGTTGTCACATTTGGTCTGAACAATCGTGAAAAACATTGCGTCACTGTATTAAAAATAAAAGAAAATGTCGACATCCATATTGCGTATTAAAGATATACGTCAGCGAAGTGTAGCACTGTAAGAAGAAAATTTCAGTTAAAGCAACATCACGTTCATTTTTCTTGAACGCCAGCAAACTAAATCCGATTTCAAGAGAATGCTGGGAATCATCACAGATAGCGGTACATCAAAGCAGGTTCGCAAAAGAAAAGAAGGAGGCGGTCAACTAATTGTTGACCCATAATGTTGTTACGGAAAGGCATCCGTCTTCCTAGCGCTCGTCGTTTCATTTTTCTTTTTGAGGAGAGCACGCAGAAAACTGGAACACAAAGCACAAACTTTGCTAACAAAAATCAGTAAGTCGACTATAAAAAATTGGCAGGACTCATCTCCATTTTAGTCATATCTCTTTATTTTTACACCATCTGAAGATCAACATTTTTGAAATTTTATAATACACTCTCAAATAAAAAGGAAAACTGGGGAAGCATTCTTCTAAAAATTATTATGGCGTACATGGCATTTCGTGCCTACGTTCCGGTGGCGAAGGTTCCCCACTTAAAAGTGAGGACCTCGCCACACAAGTACCAACTCCGCAACTGCTAAAAAAAAAAAAAAAAAAATGACCGTTAGACCTATTGCTATAGAAAAAGGGAGCTCGATTTTTCTGGAACAATTTTAACAGGTGTTTTTCGAGCAATATGCTTCTTGTGCAGGAGAGAAAAACCGCAAACACATCTGTTTCAGCGGAGCAGAGAAAACATATGCGAGCGAAGGGATGTTATGATTATTCGTTTAGTAGGATAGAAAACTGACAACTGTTATTTTATTTCAAAGCAGCTGAAAGGGAAATGCTTTAGAAGTACGTTAATGCGCTGTAATTGAGAAGGCCAAGAGGAAAAATGAAAGCTTTAAAAGATAGTTATTATTAAAAACTTTTAAATTAGATTTAGAATAGATTATTAGTTTAAATTTAGACAATATTAATTAGGATTTGTGTTAATAATTTTTCATTAAAAAATATGCACGTTGTGTCAACGTGACACCAGTCATCTGATAACGAGTTTTCGCGTTGTAAACTGTTCAAGTCTTTCTTTGAGTAATCTTCAATGACTGAACCTTTTTATCTGGACCAAGTTTTTAAAATGTTTGTTCTCAATACTGTACAGCAGCTGTTCTTTAAATACAGAAAACAATAAACATCATTAGTTATACAAATTACGTCTCAGAGTTTGTTCCTTTATAGGCCTATCTTTCAGCGTTGTAGACGGGGCTCCATTGTGTTTGTATATTAGAGCGGTGAAAGGCTGTGTTGGGGACAGATGAAATAGATTGCTTAAAATTTGAGCATGCGCATATACCCACGCGTTTTAGTATTTCTGTAGATTGTGATTAAATTTAAGTAAATGACTAGTTTGTTTACATGAACCAAAAAATAAATAAGATCAGATTTCAGATTTTATATATAATTTTGGAGGATTTCCTCACACAAGGGTGAGCATTTATAGTTCTTCCACAGGAGAACTCAAAATAATTCCAATGCATTACGTTCAATGGCAGTTTAGAGGGGTGTAGTTCGAAGAAACAAAATCTCCCTCAAGGTCAAGGTACACAAATTAAAATAAACTAATTGTCCCAGGGAGTCGAAAAAATTCTGGATAATTCTTTAGAAGCTGTATTACCCACCTTAATAAAGAAAAAAAGTGCCTTTTATAAGACTTTCAGAAAAAATTCTGTAACTTTGAACTGAACAGCGCAAAATTTTCGAAAAATGACACATCCGACTAAATTTTTGATTTTTAAGAATTTTTTCTGAAAGTTTCGCAACTGATACGGGTTTGTCGCTTATTGCAGGGCGATCTGCCAAGGATGGGGGGTGTCTGGGTAGACAGACTTTCTAAGGGGTTCTAACACATATTCACGTTACATGTGGAGAAAACGCTCGAATCAACTGATTGGGTGTGTTGTGTTGCGTTAAGACAAAGCTACAATAGCAAGGGCTATCTACCTCAGGGGGGGGGAGGGGTGTTGGTCGGAGGAATTTTTAAGGGTTTCTAATGCATTAACCGATTTTCATGCAACAAAATTGCAAAGATGGATTATTTAGACAGTAGAACATTAATTTCAGACTGCTAACCCCTAAAAGAATAAATTTGTCGTTCTCGTTCGTGCGATACCGTTATTTTATATAAGAGGAATACATATTTATAGTTTAATCTTCCCGGCAAGATTGAGAGGCGGTTATGATTTCGATTTTCCTGCTCTAACTACCACAAATATACACAGTTTAGTGCGAAAATTATATAGCTTTTTTCTATGTACAGTGCCATATACCGTATTGAAAATGATGTGTTTAGCATTTATAGCTCTTTTACAGGAGCCAAAAGAAAAAAAAAAAAAATCGAATGCATTACGCTCTATGGTCAGTTATTCTTAAAAGCGTATTTTAGAGATATTTGGTTTTTTTCAACGAAAGCAAAGTCGACTTATATGTTAGGGCTCATAAAATACTGTTATTGATTGAAGATAGTGTCTATGTAATAAATAGATCTTCTACAGGGACACTCAAAAGAATTCTGAAACATTACGATCTATAACGGTCGAGAGACATTAATTATTTCAAGCGCAGTGCAATAGGTATAAAAATGTTTATAACAGTATCTCCAAAATCTCGCCAGATTTAAGGTCAAAAAATCGCCCAATTTGGCTCGAAAATACTGTTGTGTTGGAAAGTGTTTTATAATCGATGCTTTTGGCATGAATTATCTTTCTTGTTTTTTAATACTTTTTTCTGTTGACTTCAAAAGGTGCATGTTTTTTCCCTGCAGAGCCAGAGATTAAGGGAACATAATAGGCCCGTTTACATGTGAAAATGGAAAATCCCGGGTTAAAGCGGAGTACAGGGAAAAACTCGCAATGCATCATGGGAAAGCGGGGTTGACTCTGCATTAACCCTCCTTTCGACCAGGAATCTTTCTACCCCGCATTTTTTCCCCTAAGTAGGGGAAGCGGGTTAGAAAGCAGTGTAAGTCCCGGGATTTACTCCGCATTTTTGCACATGTAAACGGGCCCAATGTCTCATAAATATGACAGTCTTACCAAAATATCGGCATCCTTCCTCCCCAATCAATCCTACTTCGTCTATGTACAATCTAGTAGAAGCGGCAGCGTTGATTGGCTTGCGTTCGCAAGAACATTCTATGCCGGTGACCTTAATTTAGAAAAGGTTCAATCTTCGGGATTTGTCTTTGTACAAACCACGCAAAAATATAATATTTTTGGCTTCTCATTTCGTTTATTCTTCAGTAAGGCCAATGTTTTGGTTCAATTAATTATGGAACCTATACGACATTTCGCGGCGCCCCTGTGACGAAGCCACGGCGCAGTTTGGGAGTCATTGACATGCATTATAAATTTAACATTGCGGGTTGTGAACCCATTGCTATGAGGACCGAATGAATCAACCCCCAAATGCATAGGTGCTCCTTGTCACTCTTGGGACAATTTCTGTGACATGACATTGCAGCAATGATGTCTGGGACTGTGATAGTAACAGCAGTAGTGGCAATGAAAATGGCTAGAGAGGCGCTCATAATGTTATTTGCACTGCTGTATAGAAGAAGTGCTATAGGAATGAAGTAAAGATGCAGTAAGATTTTTCTCAAGTTTTATTATCTTCTCTGAATATATCTCTTCATTCGAACACTTGCAATGGAATTACAAGCAGCAATAAAGAACTATTCCGTGTATAATGCAAACTTAGCAAAAAAGTAGAAAAGATAGAATTTCTTCTAAAAAAAAAGGATTGATTATTGACATGTAAATAACAAAAATCCGAATTTTTGGTGGAGCCCTAGGTACTTATGGCCTACCTCCTGCCAATATTCCTGTCTACAAAGAATCATAAATGGAAAGGAAGCTTCACTGAAAACTAACACTAAGAATAAACTTTCCTTTCGAAATAGTAACCTAAGTAAAGTGCCTAAGTGCATTCTCTAGCACATCCAGTAAAATTTTTGCATTCATGAATGCAATGAGTTAAAACATGAAAGTCTAGATTAGTGAACATTTTGTGCATTTATTACAAAATTAAAGACTACCGGATAGACATTTTAGAATTTACTTCAACAAACAAACAACACACATCAGATGCTTACTGATAATATTTTTTGTTTATTGATTTTCAGAATCACATCTGTTACATATTAAAAAGAAGTAGTGTTTGGGGAGTATCTAATTTGACATTTTACTGCTTAAATTTTTAAAGGAGGAAGTTAATTAGCCTTTTTTATATGACAAATTATTATTCGGTGATAGATAATGCCAAAGTTTAAATAGTAGATCTAATTGTAAATCCTATGCTTTTTGGCAAAAAACATAAAAGATTACAATATAATTTTTATAGTATAGATCTAGTAAAAGCTTCAAAAAAAAGTAATTCATTGATACTAATCAGTTATTAAATAACATAAATAAAGATAAAATTAATAACAGTACTTGTAAAAAAAAACTAATTTTCAGAGAGAAATTTTTATAGTCATTTAAGTTTTTCTTTTATGCAAAAACTCCATGGTGAAAAAGTTGGATGAAAGTTTCTAGATTCAGGGTTAAGGGTCAGAATTCCAAGTAAAAAGGGAGCTATGTTAATCACAAAAATGAGCTGTCTTGTCACATACCGGGTTCACACTAGACTGCAGGATAACCACAATGCCACACTAAATCCCCCTAAAAAAACAACACTCGTGAACTTTTCCCACATACTGAGTTGTTCGATTTTGATGAAGCAGCTAAAACATTTAATGGGGTAAAGAATCAAAGATATTATTAAACTGTATTGTTATCAAATCATTTGTATATTAAATTGCTAATTTAGATATTTATAACCTGAGTTGCATTGTATTTTTGTAATGATATTAAATTTTGCTTGCAAAATTGTGAAAGAAAAAATTGAAAACAAATAAAATTTTCAAGTTCTCACTCAGATTTTTAAAAATCCCACTTAATTTTGAAGCTAGAGTGGAAGACTCGCACCCAGTTTTTTTTTCCTAGTGTGAGCCCTGCACATAAACGTACATGATTTATAAAATTTGTATTCATAAAACAGAAATACTTCTCCTAACTAGAAATCCGATAAATTTATATGTAGTAGCAGCTGTAACTTGTACAGGGTGGCTACAGAAATTTAGAGGAAAAAATTCCCTGATCGTTACACACCCAACAACAATCAAAATTACAGAGGGTGATCACACATCTTTGTAACGATTTTGCAAAGATATATATAGAAATAAATATAAAATTTTATTTTCTAATGTGTTCAATCCGATAGCCCTTTCTTTGAACTATCATATTACACATCTTGATTTCCAAGATAAAAGTCCTTTTCTTAAAATATCAAGGCTGATAATATTCCACTCCTGCTTCACAATCTTCCAGAGTCCACCCAATGTTTCAGGATTCCGCTTATAAAGAACTTGCTTTAAAAGTCCAAATGCACAGTAATGCATAGGAGACACATCAGGGGACTTGGGTGGGATGCATTTAAAGGGAATAGCTTCAATTCCAGTTTCATTTCTCATTTTATCAAAAAATAGGGCAGTAGATTTATAGGTATGGCTTGAAGCTTTATCCTGATGGAACTTAGCACAGTGAAGATTGTTTGGATAAAGGGATGGAATTTCTTCTTTAAAAATAGGTGTTAAAAGATACTTCTGATAGTAATCTGAATTAATTTTGACATTTTTTATACTATCCTTATTGTAAGTTTTCCATTATAAGAAAATGCAGTAATAACCTTAAAACCTTTAGAAAAACTTTCCTTGTTTTCTCTAAACCAATTTGTTAAGTCTTTTTCTCCTCTTTTGCAGTAGTCAATCGATCTTTTTCTATTGCAGTCGGATAAATGTTTCCAAGCTTCATCATTTGTAACTACATATTTTTATTTTTCACCGGCCAAATAATTTTCATACAACAATCTACACATAGACTTAAGCTGAGAAACATGTTTCAGCATTAGGCGATGAACATCGTGTTTTTCTACTTGGATTAATTTTAAATCGGATTTTATAATTTTGTTCACAGTTCCTACAGAGGTATTTAAAGATTTTGCAGTAGTTCTTTGGGTAGTTGGATTTTCCTTTAAAACATGAGATGCAACTTTAGATTTAATAAAAGGTATATGTACCTTTGTGGGTATGCATTTTTTGCCTTTTTCCCAGTGAAATATAAACTTTGACGTTTCTTTCCTTTGATATTAATTATGTCACTTATTTTACATGTAGAAATATTAAAACCATGATTTTGACATCTTTTTTTAATAACTGAATAAGAGTATTTCCATTGGATAGCGCAAAAATATAGCCTTCGATCTATTGTTTATTTTTCAGAGGCATTTTAAAGTAAAGAATATTTTTAATACTGCAGACAATAAATAAGCCTTATTACAATTGGATGCTAATCACATTTTTATTTTCAAATTAATATTTAACTTCATGGAGAAAATCAAAATCGTTACAAAAATGTGTGAACACCCTCTGTACAGTGACAGTAGAAAACTACAGAACAGAGTTTAATAAGGGAACAGGGCATCACAATAACCATGAAATTCCACCCCCTTGGTGTAAAGGGCAATCACCCATTGACCACTAAGGGTGACAATCCTCACTTTTCAATGACTCGTTACTAGATCACCCAGAAGTTTTGGTCCAAAAAGAGTGTTTCATATGTCTGATTGATACACATGACCATATGCACAGGAATAAACTGAAACGGCATGTAACATTAGCGGGGGAACAAAATGTTTCCAAGCATAGAAAATAACGTTTTCGAACAGGTTCTAGCTGAATTTTCTTAAATTTTAGGAGGACCATTGCCATTGCTTGTCTTAAGTAAGTAGCGCCTATATCTCTATGATTTATATATCTGGTTTCTTGTATGATCCATATCTTAGTACGAGTCTGAATAACTGCCATTTTGTACCCACATCACTTGAGTCTTGAATTTGTAGTGTCTGCATCAGTCGAATGTTGTATAATTCAGAACAAACCTATGACCCATGAGTTAGATGCTGATCCTCAACTAAAAATATAGGTCTTGTTCACAAGGCAAAAACGAAAGTTCCCTGATTTTGGGATATTTTTTACTAAATTCCCTGATATTTCCATGATTTCCAGGATCTGTTGCCACCCTGTTGTACACACATAGAATATATGTTTGCTTAACATTTTTTATTCCAAGAATTGCTTATTGCAGGGAAGCAAAGAGGATTAAAATATTTAGACACATCGACAAAACATTGGGTGGTATCAAACTTTACTTATCTTTCAAAATTGTAAAAATAAATGTAGTTTTTAATTGCATGCATTGATTTTTTGGTTGCATCATGTGACCCATTATTTGCATACCTGGCTTATTGTAATTTTAATGTTTCTTTAATATTAACACTACCCTAAATGAAAATATTTTAGTAAACCATAATGCAGGGTGATTCAAAATTCATCATCAATATTTGGTATAGAGGTAAGGAATAGTAAAAGACTATTTTGCATATGAAAGCAAGGGCGCAAATGAATGCATGGTGGTACAGGGAACACTTTGTGCCCACAACTACCATTCATGCGCTGTACGATAACACATTTAAAATAGACTTTTTATTCCATTTCTCACACGAATAAAGTTGGCAAGAAAATTAATTATTTAAACAGAAGATTTTCAAACATGCACAAATTTGTTAAATGTGCGCTGCCAGTCGTTCAAAAAGGTGATATGGAAGAAGCAACATGAATTGGCATATGTGGAATGAACTTTCATATATGCATTTTACCAAATCCGTGCATCTAAGTTATGGTGCCATGCCTCAATGGTGGATACAAAGCCGCCCCCCCCTACACTGCCATGTGTTCGTTTATGTCCATGTTTTCCTATATGAGATGAGATAGTCTTCTTTCCCTATTCCCTATCTCCCTACTAAATACTGACGATGAATTTTGAATTCCCCTGTATAAGTAGATTTTGACAAAAACTAAGGCATTATAAAAATATTATTTTTCAAATACAAGAATATCAACTTTCAGTAGAAACAAAACTTACTTTAATAATTCTGTAACAAAACAAAAAGAAACCTCTTAAAACAGGATATTTTTAATTAATAATTTTTTTATACATTGTAAAACAGGTGTAATTATTGAATTCCTCTTCCTATCAAGTATTTTTTTTTTCAAGTAAATCTACAGCTTTTCTTTTGTTTTTACATTTTTTCATTAGATTACCTCACTTCTTCAACCAGTACCTGTGCGATCTTAGCAGCTGAAAAATAATTTTTAGATATTGCTTTTTTCAAGTTTTTGTTTATATTTTAATAGCTGCTCACTTGCAAAGAGAGATCTGGTAATTTTCATCACTTTCAGCTGTTTTTAAATGAATTTTTTAGTTTCCCTAAGTTTCTTTTCTAGCTCCAATTATTTTATTTTTTAGGCTGGATGAGTGCTTGCTTCTTTAATCAATTTAATTTTCTTCCTTTTTTTAAGAGACTTTCTTTTTTTGGGAAGGGTGGTGGGGAACTACACACACATTAAACATAAATAAACCTTATAAACACAAATCACAATACTTGTGAAATATCTTACATAAGGTAGTTTGAAATACAAAACTCACTAACTTATATTGTTAAAAAAAAGATTTATACAGTGTTATTTTTTTTTAAATTACAAAATAATTTATAGTACTCTTAAAAACATTGCGTTTAATTAACAGATTTCTCTGGCAAAACTAACAAATTTAATTTGAATCCTAATGAAAAGAGCAAAGAGCTTTGCAGACACTATTAACACATCATGAATAAGACTTCTAAGTTGTTATTATAAGGTGATTAAGACAAAAAGCTTTATTTTAATATTTTAAACAATAAAAAATGCAGTGCTTCATAATATAAACAAATAAGAAGATAACAACAAATGCCTTCACAGGTGATTTTATGCAAAATCACATGTGAAGGCCTTTCAACATCCAGTACATGAAAAGATTGTACTACAGTAACTGCAGAATGGGTAGAATATATATTTAGCACTATGAAAAGGGAAAAAATAGGTATCCTATTTGAGAAAGAAACTTTTGTGGACCTCAAACAGAAAAGGGGACAATTTGCGAGACCTGTATATCAAGTGAATTTAACAGGAGTATAATAAAAGTACACCCGTGTTGAAAGAACAATAATCACACTGTTAATGACTGACAACTAATGATTACTATTTCATTACAATTAATGATGGACAATAGACGTGAATTGCCAGTCATCAGAATTAACAAAATGATTAGAATATTTCCAGACTGAATGTTTCCAAATGTCCATCATTAATTGTAATGAAATACTGATTGTTAATTTTCAACCATTCATCATTATAGATTTTTTCTGAACACTGCAATGTGCATTATACTACAGTAACTAACTAAAAAAAATCAATCAAAAGGAAAATTTGTGAAAAAGGGATATAGCAAAATTCAATCAGCTTCTAAGCTTTTAGTAATATCAAAATTTTTATATAAAAAAAAACCCTTATGTCTCAAAATTAAAAAAAAAGGAGTTGGGGATGCAAAAATAAAAAATGACTAAAATAATTACAAGCACATAACTTTTGAAAAAACATGAATGTATAAAATTCTAAAATAATGTGATTATATAAATAAATTCAATATTACCAGCATTCAACAGTCAATTGCAGTTTCACTTTTTTCTTTTTTTTCTCTCCCCAAATGTGGCTTTCTTCGTATAACCAATAAGACTTCCCCCTTGAAACAGAATTAATTTATTTTCGGCTTCAAAGGGAGAAATCTTATTAGTATTGAGTTTTTTCACTATAGCATACTTTCTTTACCTATGAAAACAAAATGAAGAATCATTTAATGATGGGATGACATAATGAAAATAAACACAGCGAAGTTTATAAAACTTTTAAAATATAGCTGTTAAGATTACATTCCTTAATTTTATTATTATTATTATTATTATTATTTTAACGATTTTTTTTCCTTCGAAATTCAAATTCTAGGACAGCCTGTTAGAGCCACTTTCTTTCACATTTTTGTGTGCATGAAAATCAAAAGAAATAAGTTCCCATTACATGTGAAGATGATAGACTCTAGAGTCAATAAGATTTACTATGCCCATTGGCACATTATTCAGAAGAGTTGTTAGGAGAGAATTCCCCTTCCTTTAGAGCCAATGCTCCATCAACAGTAAATTTTTATATTTAGGCAAACATTTTAAGGTACAAAGGTGATCCGACTCAAAGTTCTATTTTCCACGCTTGCAACCTTCTTACTCAGGTTTATTTGAAGTAAAATACTGGATGTCTTTCATACTATTCAAAGGTCTTGAATAATAATATTAATAAAAGTGGAATGCTTAGTATTCCGTATTAATAAAATCAATTAGCTTGTAGGATAAGTTAACTGCATTCAATACTGAGTTTTTACAAGGCAATTTAAACAAAGAGTTTTAACAGTTGACAGTGAATACAGATTGAATTGACATTATAATTTTTAAAATTCCTACTCTTATTCAAGTAATTCCTTTTAATTTAAAAAAAAGGCGCAATTCTGTAAGGCAGGATGATACAGATGAAATTATAGATCTGGTTTTTGTCCCCTGGAACAATTTAAAGACAAAATCTTTCGACTTTTTGTTTAAGCTTATTTAAAAAAAAAAGCTTATGAAAAACGGAGCTTACTGTCAACTCTCAGGTATGACAAAACTTGCATTTTTTAAACCAACCATTAACAAACAATCTAATCTAAGACGATAGAATAAATATTTTCTGGTGCTGTAATAATTGAAAGTTTGAAAAGATGGAGAATTTTTGATTGCCTAACAGAAGACGATGATGTTTGATAAGAAGAAATTCCAAACAAAAAGGGGAGTGATGAATATATTGTACATGAATTAGTTTAGATATTCATGGAGTATCTAGGCTTATTTCAGATAATGAGAAAATTATATAAAATCAATGAATATGCTACTTGACCTTTTCATCACATGCATTTAGTATGTATATTCAAATATGATTTTAGCCTTTGAATTAAATAATTGTCCTTCATAGGTGACAAAATTCCATCCATAAGTCAAACAGAATTCTGTTGATTTTCAGCAAAATTCCATAAATTCAATAATTTTACCACAATAACCCATAGAGAAATATTCAAAACATTTCTTTATGGTTTAATTCATGATAACTTTACTCACTTGTCTGAAACATTTATATCCAATTGTAAAATATTAAACAAGCAAACATAAAAAAGAAAAGAGAAGTGATGTAATCTGCAGAAGTTCAAATGTAAACACAACAGAAATTTACCATCCACTAGTTGAGTTTATGTTGAGAATATGTAATGATGTCTACTTTCAATCTTTCTCTTACATAATCCTTACACATGGAGATTGATTTGGGTGAAAACTTAATTTTTAGATCCCATAAGTCCTAAAATTGGTAACATCAGCAATTGAAAATCAATATTTTTCACATACTAGTAACTAGTTTCACTAATATACTTCATCATTGTATGATTTTAAAAACATTACATATTGAATTATCAGAGGGTTTTTTTCCACTCACAATATGCACTTTTCAATATATGCACATATTTGTAACGTACTATGCTTCATAAACTCCAGAAATACATCAAAATGGCCAAAACTCCAGAGGCAGAAAGTTTTGTAGCTGTCTGAGACAAGCTTTTAGAATATTATAATCAGTCTACAAAATTTTGCGTGTCATTTTAATGGATAATTCATACATAAAACCAACAATTTTGAATCACTGTTTTTCTTAAATAGTGTTGACTCTAGAAAAAAAAGGGCAGCCTGTTCTCAAAAAGGATACTTTTGTGTTCCGTTAGAAAGTACAGGTACATAACATAATATAGAAACTGGTTTGAAACAAATTCAAAATGACTAGGGCTTATCGGCAAAACTTTAAACATGTAGGGTTGTAATGTATGTTCTGACTTACTGGTCCATAGCTTGTTTTTTTCTTTTTTTTTCCAAGCACACCTTAAAATTTGGATTAATTTCTTTTGGGACCTACTTCTTGTTCCTCAATTTCATCACACTATCACTGGGCCACAAGTTTTCACAATGAGTCACATTCATATTCGGTACTGCACCTATATTGGTACAAACTTTAAAACAACAAAGGACTTTCATTGTATGTGGATTGTGGATTAAGGTAGATGTGTTTAGCATACAATAAAAATTTAAATTCCTGTTATGCTAGATGTATGAAAGTTATCAAAATTAATAAAATAAATCAGAATTTCAATTCTTTTGTTTGAAATAATTACTGAATGAGCACCAAGCAAAGATTTACATTCAGTAACTTTGATAAACCCTTATTAGACATAATTTTGAAGTGCAACAAACAATTAAACTCATCCATAAATTGATAACTATAGAAATTAGACAAATTTAATTCAGAGTGCAGAATATTACTAAAATAAGTGAGAGTCATACAAACTTTGTATTGTATCCAATTGTTGGATGCACAACACTATTTAAAATCAAGTTACTGAAATGCATTTGTTCTTACTCTTTCACACGCAAATTCCTAATTTTATTTTTTCGGATTCATGAAAAGTGAATTAAAGTTTTTTAAAAAGCATTATTCTTTCATTCTTAAAATAAATAAATCAAAATAGTTATTATTAGTAAGATATGTAAGTTTCAGCCAATATAAATATAAAGATAATAATAAATTTGACTCGCAGAGTTTTCAAAAGGTAGGAAATGATGTTTAAAATATTTTAAATAATATACTTTTTTAAAAAGGTCTTTTTTTAAATTTTTTGTGGCATACTTAAGTCTCTTTAAAGAATTAAATTTTCTTTCTTAACTTTCACTTTTTCACTTATAAAAAAGTACACTAAAATAGTATAAATTACATACTATTGCAGGAAACTTTGCTAATTCTTGAGTTTCCACGAAATTTATTGCTTATAGAACTCCGTCGAACAATTAGCTGTACAAAATTCACAAGCACCATCAGCCAGTAACGTGCTGATAACAATCCGATAAGTAACAAAAGCATTCACAAATGCAGTATTTCTCACACAAAATAAAACGCTTCCACAGGTAAAAATTCAGTGGAAACTTATGAGGAAAATCGTAAACAGTCCCTCAAGACTCAGTAATGAAGAATTTACACACAGAACTTAAAAACCAGCTTTTAAACACATGCGAAAGACTGCTTCAAAAGTGCATAAAATAACGAGACACAGCTTCCCAGCAGAGCTCAGGTTTCTCTGCTTGCACGTCAGCAGACAAACTACAGACTGACTTGACCTGGGCCACCCACTCATATTTACAGGTGACGTAGAAGCTATTAGAAATTTCTGGAAGAAACTGTTTCTCGAAAGATCCCCGTAAATCATGAATTTTGATTACGTAATAGAGCAATATTAGGCTATTGTGTAATATTAAGGCAAGAAAACTAGCTTTATAAGCTCCATTGGACGAAATTACCAAAATGCCACCAAGACTGGTGACTTTTTGGCAAAATATTGCCAAATTTAGTACCAAAAATAAGTGCCCAAAAGTGAGGTTAGCAAAGGCGACCCATATTTCTCGAGATTTCTAGAAAACTCTATGTAAACCAATGGGAAAAACAAAAACTGCATACCTCCGGTTCTAGTTAACTGATTTTGGTGCAACAAAATGCAAAATTTAACTATTTGAGGTGTTGAACAAGGATTTTAAACTATTTTAAACCCCAGAACAGCGGGTTGCAACAGAAATTCATAAGAATACTTCAGGCTATCTTATTTAATCAGGCTTTTTAATCAGCTGATTAAAATAAATAACATCCTGTTACAGAAAGTATTTAAACAATTTCAAAGGAAAAAAGAGCCTTCCAGAATTTTTTTTAAAGTTTTTGAAAAGAAAATAAGCTTAAATTGATAACAGTTTATTCTAAGAATACCAAACTGTTAGCTTATTGGCAATTTGTTTTCTAATGACATACTTTTCCAGATTAGCTTACTTTTGCTTTCACATTTTCTTTTTCTTCATTATTATGTATTTGTAACTTTTTAAATAATTGCTTATTTTAATCCACAGTTTATGCAAAAAACAGAAGCACTGTCCATTCCAAAAATAAATAATCTTTCTAAATATAACATTACACGCTATTAATTGCAGTGCATTTAAAACAAACCTCACACATAAAACTGTACAGGCTAAAATGCCATTAACATCAAACTGATTATATTCATGAACACTGAATATAAGGTGTGCACAGCATGACCAAAGTATAGCTGTTTCTTCATCTGAAGTATAATATGATGCAAGAAAGTAAGAATGTTTCTTGAAATAACAAAAAAGATTCGAATTTTCTATTAGAACAACAGATTTTCAACGAATGCCATCAGCTAAAATTGCAACTCAACTTTCATATTGCAAACTATTTTTCAGAAATCCTAACATTTTAATTTCTTGGTTTCATTTTAGAATTTATTTCCTGAAACACATTTTGTGTTCTGCACAGTTGATAAAAACAACTAAATTTTCTGTAATAAAAACTGCAAACTAACAAACATTAATCACAAAAATCAGCAGAAATGTTGACTGTAATGAGTTGTACAATGACAACAGACTACAAAATGTACTTCAAAAATAAACTTTTTGTATGACTTTTCTTGAAAACACAATTCTACTAATTTAAATGCATTTAACAAAAAATATTAATTTACATGAAAAAGTCAATTGTATAATTTTAAAACCTCATATGACTGGCATTAAGCCAAAAATTTCAGATAAACTCCATTATTATTTCTCAATGGAAATGTACATAAATTCTAAGTGACTGAACCTGAAATTTAATAGCATTAGCAAATATCGTACGTAACAGTTTTTATCTTTCAGAATTTATGTAACACTATACAGTCAAACCTTGTTATATAGTCACCCACTTATAAGGTCACCCTGCATATATGGACAGTTTTGAAAAGTCCTGGTTGACTGAATAGGGATTCCATACATTTTATTATCGCTTTATGGTTATGCCATCATAGCTATACTCGGATATAAGGTCATTTTGATCACTGTGGGAAATATTTCTGAAAATTGACAAAGCTATCTTTCAGTAAGAGATAAGCGATCTAGACTTTCTTCATTGTGTTGATATGGAAAGGGACAGTTTGCAGAGTTACAAAAGGGCTTAACTCTCCACCCCAACCCCACGTTTAGTTTATTACTGAATAAGCCAGTCACTTCTCTGAAAAAGGATTGTAGCTTGCTCTATTCACTGTTTAGAAAGGGAAAAAATGTTAGGTGCAGAGTATGTGTTACACCCATCCCTGAAGTTCCAAGTTTGTTTCAAGTATTTCCTCACTTCATTTTCATTGAACACTGTTAGGTGTTTTTTTGCGCAATCTGAGGCTTCAGAGGAACATTTGAAAATTATTAGTAATCGTGAAAAAGTAGTGGTAAGAACATCTAAACCGAAGGAAAGGCAATCCTACATAAATTAATATTTTAAAAGCTGAATTATGTTTCTAACTTCTGTAAGTAGGGGAAGTTGGGGTACAATGAAACATGCTATCTAAAATCATTAGGATTTGTCACAGAAAGTTGAAACTCACACATCTATTGTACAAATATTTGCTCCAGTTACTGATGTGATTTGGAGACAATCACATTTTTGGAACAAGAGATATGGAAAATGACTGGATTTTCACTGTTGAAAGTAAATTTCCTTACTAAAAGTAATTTTGTTTTAGCTCATTGCTTTCGTAGGTATAATTATTTATTTTTCAAATATTATGATCACTATGGTGTGGTCTTCATACTTTCAAAGCAAGAATTGAAAAAATAAATATTAGGAATTCATAAAAATTTATTTAGTTTGTAGGGGGCTACAATGAAACATGTTTTTTTGTATCCCATGTGAATGCATTTAATTAATATAAAAATGTTACTATAAAATATTTAGATTAAGATCTACATACAGCACAAAAGTTAACAAAGAATTGTTTTTAAATCACACTATCGTACTCTATCTTCTTCAGACTCGGAAGATGGTGACAATCCAGATTGCCTTTCAACTAACAATCCAAATAGTATAGATTACGAGCTATTCTCACATAACATGTATGGCACAAGCAGCATCGTTCTAAATTATGATGTTTTAATCAAGGAAGGTGAACTTAAATGTAAAGAAATTGTTGGGGATATAAGTCAAACATTGGCGCAACAGCCCCACTGCGGGGCAAAGGCCTGCGCTGCCCAACTGGCCCTTTGCGACCATCGGCTCTGGGGTGCGAATGCATATGCCTCAGCCAGGTGGTTAGCCTGACACAAAGCCCCCAATGTTTGACCCCAAGCAAGCTTGGTCCTCATTTTATTGACCCACTCAAGGGATGAAAGGCTGAGTTGACCTTGCCCAGCCCGGGATTTGAACCTCGGACCTGTGGGATGACAGCGTGGTATCCTAACCATTACACCTTCCTATCGGAGATATAATAAACTTAAATCAAACAGAATGCGAAGTTTTGTAAGTAAAATGACTAAATCAAAGCTTCAAATTTGTGTACTCTTCGGAAATATATATTTTTGAAAAAACTCAAATTGCATCAAAATTACCACCTTCTGTTCCTTCAGGTAGCACAGAAGGGGTAGCATAAATGTTAATTTTTGAGTATAAGTAACTTTAATATAAAATAAAAAACTAAAGGCTAACTTCTAATAAAAGAACTATGTTTCCATATCAAGCTATAGCAGTTTAATTAAATTGTTTTGGGTTTTTTTTTTTTCATATTTATGTCTATTAAACATAAAACATATATGCTGAAATTTTAATTTTGATTCATATTATTTGAGTGTTTGTGAAGTGTTATTAAATGTTTTGTTGTACCCCGATTATATGGAGTATAATGAAACACTGACAGACATTTACCTTCTGTAATTTTTTAAGTATGAAAAAACTATTTACGAACTAATAAAAATTCATTTAGATGGGGAAAATAGTACGTTAAAAGTGTCCATTAATTTTATTTTTCTACATGCAAATTTGTGAAAAGGAAAATAATAATAATAAATTTTGTTTCTCTGTACCCCAACTTCCCCTACATTATACATCAATTATTATTTTCTTGTTTTGTATCTAATTACTGAATCAACAATTAAATAAAAATATTAATTTAATAACAATATATATATATATATATATACTTTTCATTATATATTTATATATAATAATGCTAGCAAAAACATGTATCTGAGTTACAAGTAAACAGCCATCTATTTTATCACATCTATAGTCATTCTGCTTTTAAGATCACTTTTCTACCGTCTCCATGGGTGATCTTACATAAATTTTATACAGTCAAACCTTTTTATAAGTTATCTAAAATTACAAATATTAAACATACAAGCTTTCATGGGACAGAAAAAATCTGATGTGTCCAACACATGACTTCCTTGCACGTCCATTAGATCAAAAATATTTTCGATGCACTTCCTCTAAATTTATTTGTTTGAAAGAGATAAAATATCAATAATAGTAAGGTTTAGCGATTTCTAGCCAAATATTTCGATATCGCCAAGCTGAGTTCAATTTGAAAGATTTCCTTCTGACACTTTATTTGGCGATATTTCACCAAAAGCCGACAAACTTGAGATAGTCAGCGAGATTTTGGGGATAGCCAAAGTAGTCATTGACTACAGACTTTCAATGAATTGAATGCATCCATACACCTCAATGTATTTAAAGTCATTTGGCTCACCCTGTAAATAAATTCTCAGTCGATTGCTGTCAAAAAAGATATTGAAAACAGTTAGATATTACAATAGTTCTAAATACAAAGTTAAAAAATCTACGGGTTAAAGTTTTAGAGTTATACAAAATAGGAAATAATTTTTGGCGCCAAATTTGGCGATATTTCGGCGAAACTCGTCAATGTCGAAGACATTTGGCGAGATTTTAAGCATGAACCAAACAATGACAGATTATCGCCAAATTTGGCGATATTCCGCCAAAACTCGCCAAGAACGATAACAAATGGCGATACTTTGGGCATGGACCAAATGACTGACTATCGCCAAATTTGGCGATATTTCGCCAAAACTCGCCAAGGTCGAGGACAGACGGCGAGATTTTGGGCATGTACCAAACAATGACTGTATTATATTGAAGATGTCCATAGACATTAAGGTACTGAAATTCTTTTCGGTGGTCCTGTAAATAAACTCTCCAGTAGATTGGAACCAAAAATCGAGATGCACAACTAGATGTTACAACATTCTTATATATGAAATTTCATAATAGTTTTTGAGATTTGAGAGTTAAATATGCACACACATACACCAAAAGTCGCCAAGCTTGGCGACTTTTGGCATAGTTCTTGAGGGAGGCACGTGACCGTGGTCGGACCATTACCTAACTTATGTGGTAGGACGGTATTGTGCTTGAAATGGATGAATGCCCCTAAAATTGCTATTGACCTTAATGTATTGGAAATCTTTTGAGTGTTCCTGTAGCAGAACTATACATGAAAAAGACACTTTTTTTAATGGAGAAATTCATTTTCTAACTCTTTACAGCATATATCACTTCTGAGTCGTTTGAAATAGCCCAATACCTCTAAAAAAAGCTTTGATGAATTTCGGCCCATAGAGCGTAATGTATTTCGAATCTTTTGGGCGGTCCTGTAGATGAACTATTCAGTCGAATGGAACGGAAAGGGAAGGTGCACAACTAGATGTTACAACAATCCTAAATATAAAGTTTCGACATTCTACGCCTAATAGCTTTTGAGTTAGGCGAGTTTAATGAATTTCGGCCCATAGAGCGTAATGTATTTCGAATCTTTTGGGCGGTCCTGTACATAAACTATCCATTCGATTGCCACCAAAAGGGGAGGTGCACAACTAGATGTTACAACTATCCAAAATATGAAGTTTCGACATTCTACGCCTAATAGCTTTTGAGTTAGGCGAGTTTAATGAATTTCGGCCCATAGAGCGTAATGTATTTCGAATCTTTTGGGCGGTCCTGTACATAAACTATCCATTCGATTGCCACCAAAAGGGGAGGTGCACAACTAGATCATAGAACAATCCTAAATATCAAATCTCAACATTCTACGACCAATAGTTTTTGAGATATGCGAGTTACATACATACGTACGTACGTACGTACGTACACACGTACGTACGTACGTACAGACGGCATGGAAAAACTGGCCACAGTAGACTCGCCACTGGTCAAAATGAGTTGCAGACGCGTTAATATGATCGTGCATGCTAGCCTACGATGAGATGCATCGAAAAAATTTTTAAAATTCAATTTAGAGGTAGTCAAAATCGGTTTTTATGTCGAAATTTGGCCCCCAAAATTTTTCGGGATCACATTACTTCCTTATACTACGTACAAGGAAGTAAAAACACTCAAAATACTGGTGTGGCTTTCATGGGCTTATCATAAAAACTTAATTTTTTTAACATACACATACTGTTTAACATAAAACATTAAATTTTTTAAAACAACTAGTTAGTTTTGTACATAAAATGAAATTATAACAAAAAATTAATAATAAAAGAAGTATTTACTTTGAATGCAAAATAAGAAAATCCATACAAAGCGGCTGCTGTTGTTGTTAAACTTGGAATTAAAAAGTAAATAGCAGAAATCAGGCTTGTGTTGATGACAAGATAAAAGAATCCTGCATAGATTAATAAAAACAAAATATCTATGAATAAATGTTCATTACACTGTTGATGTTTTGTCCACTGGACTTTTTTGTAAAAAGTCCAGAATGCTGGACGGAACAGACAAAATAAAAAACACTGAATTAGAGTATTGTTATCATGAAAAAAAAAAAAAAACTGCATTCCTACATTTTAACAAAGATATTAATACAACATTTCAACAAAATAAGAATATTTTTTTAATTATTCATTAAAATTCATCACATATGAATCATATATAATCCAATAAATTCGCACAAAAAAAAAAGATTAACTACAGAGTAAACCAATTAATTTTATGGAATACTTTGCTGAAAAATTAAACTTAACAAAATAAAATAATAAATTAGTTATTAAATAATTAATTTAATTACATTGTACAAGAAAAAAGGGGTTTCTTTTATCATATAGCATAAACTTAAGCATTTTTATTGAAAATATAAAATTAAAGAATTTTATTTTTGTTTTACCAGACTTTAATTTCTATATACCATATAACAATATAGTACTGAGAAAACAGTGAACACTTTTACAATGGTATTTTTAAATTAATTATATTTCTAAAACTTTTGTTGGAGATGAAAAATTCCTCCATTACATTTTCATTTGAAAATCAATCATTGGATGCATACTAAAATGAGTTCTGCTTCAAACCTGAATCACACTTACGAACTAGAAAAAATACTAAAATTCTGGACCAAAACTTAAAGGAAAATTACCTTAAAATTTACTTTAATTCACCTTCATTCGAGAGCTGATTCTATGCTACATACTACAGTCACAATAAATTTTTTGCCAAGACTGTATGAGAACATAAAGCAAAACGAAAAGATGAACTTATAACTTCTCTGCTCTTTTCTCAGTCATACTGAGTTGCATCAGCAGTGCAGTCGAATGCTTCATTTAGTATAGTTAAGTGTAGAAAAAACTATGTTCTTCTGTAAGTTTGTTTATTGTTTATGTGATTATGGCAACACTATGCTAGGGCAATCTGCCAAGGATGGGGGTTGCCTTAGTAGGAGAACTTTCTAAGGGGTTCTAACACATATTCATGTTACATCTGGAGAAAACCAACCAAAACCCCAGACTGTTAGATCGACAGCCATGTGATGGGACCCGAACCCGGGACCTTCACACTTCGGCCATCTACTATTTTCAGTGACATAACCACTGTGCCATGGTGAGGCCTGTTCTTCTCGTGGTCATAGTAAGTTTCATCAGTGGTCTTCTCGTGGTCATAGTAAGTTTCATCAGTGGTGGAGTTAAATGTTTTAGTATACTTAAAGTGTTGGATTTTTTTTTTTTTTTCCCCACAAAAAAAAAAGGCAAAGATGAGTACAGTTTCAAATAAATGTGGTAGAAAAAAAGATCCAATAAGAAGATTTTCAGAAGAAACAACTAAAAATGGTAAAATTGTTGAAATGTGCTGCAAAGAGTGCTCTAGTAGCATTAGTGCTAAAGCATGTAGAATATAAAACCATTTAGTATAAAAATGTCCCAAAAGACGAAAGTGTGAACAAGACTCAAAACTATATCAGATTAACTATATAAAACTATATCAGATGTATCCAGTTTAACAAGGTTCAACCCCACTCCATCCTCATCGTATTCTGCCTGGGTGCATAAGACAGCCTTCAATAGCATCATTTATAGTAAAATCTAACAAAACAGAAGAGTCAGAATTGTCATAGTCAAGAATCAATTAATATCTTTACAAGTGTGTATGTATGTAGAGGGAGAGAAACAACAGTCTCTACATTTTTGCTTAAAAATTAATAAAAACAGCCAAACTATTTAATCACTGAGTGTTTCTAGTTTACAAATCAAAACTGAGTAAAAGTGGATAAAATGGACAAAATGATATTTTGTCTGGGATGGTTTTCTCCAGGATTTTTCCAGCGGTTTTTTCCACCCTGGACGAAACAGGACAACCCTGCATTCATTACTTTAAACAGATACTCTAATAATATTAATAACAAAGATTTAACAAACAATTTTAATTTAACATTCACACACTATTTATTAAGATGGTATAGTGTGTCAATGGCACAACAAAAGAAAATAGCTTATTTATTTTAACTTGTGAAAAATGTCAAACTGTGAAATCTTGAAGAGCTATTTATTATTGATCTAATTGCAAATAGGGTGTGTAACAAAAAACACTCAAAATAACGGGTGTTTAAAACATAAAATAATTAAAAATTTTGCCAGATAACATCATAAATGTTACTTGTCAGGCCACATAAAACTTTTATGGTATTAAATTTGCAAAGCTTTTAATTATTTTAAATAGGATGTATATTTTGTGGTAGAGTTTATGCATGCCATGCAATTTTTAATTTATAAAATCATGTTTTTGATTACTGTAAAAGAAATTCCAGTTAATCTACTTTTGTACTATAAAGGAATAATTATAACACAGAGAAAAAAAAAAATTCTTTATATAGGATCTTTATGGAGGAACATGATCCTATATTTTGAAAGTGAGGAGTTTTTGCTGCAAACCATCAAGCTTTTCTTTTTCTGATCGTGAATGACACCAACATAGTATTTTGTGTCATGATATTGGAATGATCTCATGTTAGTACACAACTCAAACTTTATGTCAAGAGTCGAATAATTTTGCATACTTTTTGATTCCACATCACTGGAATCAATTTGAATTACACATGTGTAAAAAAAATTTCCATTTTGTTCTGTGCGAAGTATGGGCACACAGCTAGTAGTAAATATTTTTATGTGAGAACTAAATACATGAGGATCCTATGTGAATTTGAATCTGAATCATATTTAAAGAATTATAAAAATGATAATAAATGTTAAAATGTTATACAGAGGTTGAAAAAATACACAATACAGTTCTTATGGAAGAAATTTCATCTGAGAATCATCCTAGAGTAGTTCAGTGATAGAGCACCAGCATGTTCAGTGGTAATCCTGGGTTCAATTTCCAGCTCTGGAATTTTTCATATAGTTGTATACTAATCAACCCCAAAACACTCCAAACTTCTTAATTTATCTTGCTTATATTTTCCAGTTCTTTCACATGTATAGTTCTCTCAATGAATACAAAATAAATAAATAAATAAACAATAATAATGATCCAATCACAGTTTGGTGCCCTAGAATAGCTACGACACGTAAATAGACATTCCTAGGGAGTCACTCTGGTAGAAGATAAAGCTTGGAAAAGGAAAAGAAATGAAGAACAAAACTTGTTCGCTCCAACCATAAAATAAGTTGCCTGAATGAAAGGAAAAGTCACCCAATATTTGAAACGAGTATGAAATTAGCATTTTTTAACCAAAAAGTTATTCCAAGTTGCCTTATGTTAGAAGCAAATGTCTCCCTTTCAGCTGCTGGCGGACACCCTGAGGATAGAAGAGAACTTCATGAAAAAATTGGACCTTAGCATTCTTGTTACATTCAAAGAAAAGATAAATTCTCTGGGCAATTGACTCAACTGGTTTTAATCAGCTTCCAACAGATATTTATCAGTAAAGTAAATAAAAAACTTTGTAAAAAACACACATAAGATGTTATAGGTAAGAGGATACGCACGTTTCAACCAAAAATTGTTTTGGCCTTCATCAGTCCAAGCCCTTCGTCGGAAGGTTGCATTTTTTGAACCAGTTGCATGAAAATGACAAAAATAGGCTGCAAAGTTATCTGTCGATGGAAAGATTGCAAAATACCACATGTTTAACATTGTTTCCTGAATATTTTGCAACAGTTATAGGTTCACCATTTGTAAAATTGCATACTACAGTTTCTAAAGAGACAGCCTAAATTTTTTTTAGCCTCTATTGAAATTGGATTCTTTAGAAAACTTTTCAAAAGTTGTATGATTTCTTAAAAGAACAACCTTAAAGCATTGATTATTTCTTAAAATTGGATAATGGTTTTTTAGAAACATGAGCGACAATAATACACAATTTACTAATAACTGAATGATGTGAACCATTTTCAAAGACCTTCCTCCAAAGTTCATCCTGGAATCAAAAAAGAACAGAGTGCTCAGAGTTCTAAAAAGGGCAAACTTGGGTAGGAAGTTTGATTACTATAAACAATGACAGTAATAAATATTTCAAAAGAGAAATCGCATATTGAACAATTTATAATTTTTACCATTGCCATGATCTGTTTCTAGTTCATCTGCAGAAGAGACAAGAACCATTTTTCATGCAGAAATATGGGAACTAGCTGTCGTAAAATCCTTATTTTCCTATTATGACTAGTATTTATTAGTAGGACAACTATTCATACTATCAGAATCATCGCCACCAGTGAATTGAGTGGAGCTCCAAGCTTTAATGGGTTGCTGAGTTCTTACTTCCTCTAAAACAGAAATCACAGTAATTAGGCATACATTTTTTAAGGAGAGTAAAAAAAAAAAAAAAGTATCTGAAGTACTTTTAGATTTTACATAAGCAATCAAGTTATATTAAAAGTGTATCATCATCATGAGATGGTCTATTTTTCTTTCTTGTTTCAATATGTTGGAAAGTGCATTATGATATTTACAAGATAGAATGGCATCTTCTTGTTAGAACCTATAAATTCTATCACTAGAATTTTTTTAAAGGCCACTACTTCTAGAAATGTAAACAACAGGTTGTGAGAGATGTCTTACTACAGGTTTCAATAAGTTCTCAATTTAGAGGTTGTTAATGCATCCTCAATTTGGGTTTTTGTTGTTGTTGTTGTTCTTCTTGTTTTTGGGAAGCCCATTTTTACAAAAGAAAATGGCCAGCTGTGAAGATGCCATATTCTATGCGTCAGCCCTACTCGTGTTTTTGTTTCTTTATGATGGAAAGAGTATCCTAATCCATGCTGTTTGATAAGTGATTTGGACAAAAAAATGTCCACAAATTTTGACGATTGAAAGAAATAACATTCTAGTAATCAAAATCTTATTTCAATATATATTACTGTAGAAATATATTATAATAGAAAAGTAATTTATCGATGAACAACAACAAGCAATGCACAGAAAAGGCATTTTTGGGAAAAGTAGGAAATGTTCAAATTAAAATAGGTTCTTTCACCATTAAATAACACAAAAATGAGAAATACAATCAAACTCCAGTACAGTGAATTCCTTGAACCAATAAAAAGTTTGTGAAACCAAACTTGTGAAAGCATTCATTTGTTCTTAGAACTTGATGGTGTTTTTGTTACAAGCATGCACTGCAAAATATACAATTTACTAATCTATGTATATATAAATACACAAAGGAAAGCCTTTGTGTCCCTTTTGCAGCACATTGCACGAACGTATGAGCGTGAAATTCAGCACAGTTAAAGTTTGTATGGAGGTGGTTGTGCGAATGTTAAAATTTTTATGTAATACGCTATTGCATCGTAAAAAATTAGAGAAGTCACTTGGCATGCAGTATTTCGTGCCAAGTTGGACAATGATTCCATCGTTGCATCCATTTTGAAATAACAACACTAAGTTTCAGCAGTACTATAGGGTTATAGTATTACAACAAAATTTGCAAAAAGTGAAATTATTCCCCAATTTTGTGAAACGCCAATGACTAGAATGTGCTTTAGCTCTGTGATTGGCGAGTTTTTTTAGACGGTCAATAAGTCATGCACTTATCGACCATTGAAAAGTATTTAGAATAATTGTAGCCACTTTCTCATCAATGGCTGAAGGTGCTGACTTTGTCTGAAAGTAAAGAAGCAACTTTTCCATCCTAATTTTCTGTTACACTTCAAGATGTCATCACTGATAGGAAAATCTGATGTATCTCACTGTTACAAAATTTGTAGTGTTCAATTTTATCTCCACACACTAAAATAGTTATATCGTGCCATTTAAGCCATATAGATATCACTAGATCTTCGTCAAAACAGAGTTAGAAAAAGAAAGGAGGAAGAATAAGGTGGAGTCTTGTAATAGGCCAATGTATTCCCAGAAAGGCAAAAGGTTAGCAGAGAAAGAAGAATGCTGTTAATCTATCAGTAAATAAACAGTTGAATTCTAAAAATAATGGAGAGAGAGTTTTCTTTTTTGTTCTATTACAATAATAATTTTTTAAAAATCTGCAGAAGGACATTTTAATTTTAGTCCACTGTAAAAAGAAGCAAAATTTTATTTTCTCATCAGTTTATTCTAAGCAATAAAAATAATAAAGTGTTCAATTGAGACTGCTGAAAAAGTTTACTCTAGCTCAGAGCTCACTATATCACAGGTGAAAAAAAAAATTCAAATAAAAAGCACATTTTAAACAATAATAAATGTAACTTAAGTATAACTATATCTATTTATACATAGCTTCCTTTGAGGAAACAATTGTAAATAAATTTCAAGCCTACTTATAACAGTAAGAATGTTAAAAAAAAAGTATTTAATTATCATTAAACAGCAGTGGAAACATATTACATTTTACTAGTTCCTCTTTAATATTGTATAGCATTCATATACAATACATGAAGTAAAAATAATTTCATATTTAGATGCACCCTTTTTACACACTACTAGTAAGATACACAAAGTAAAAATAAATCATTACTGAATATTTATAATAAAAATCTTTCCCAGTTGAAATTGAAATGTTGGATTTACATTTATTTGATTTATTTATTTACTTGCAGTTTATTCATAAAAGAATAATAATAATAATAAAGATGATAATTTTCTGTTGGAAATTTAACACTCTAAAACTGTTAAAATATATATCTGTTCATTTTTTGATCCGTTCTCTAAAAATATCAGAAAAAAATTCAAAAACACCCCATTTTTGCTCCCATTTTTCAATGTAGGAGCCGACGCTCACCTTGGGGGAGGGGGAAAACCTAGGACAGCCATATTGGGAGATAACTGAAGCTATTAAAACAATAAAACCTTTACCAGCAATTTTTTCCAAATTGTACTCTTTTTTCCTCCCTAGCTACTGACCTATTAAAATAAATAAATAAAACATTTCAAACCAATAGCATATGACTGCATACATAAACTTCTAATAAAAACTTTTTCATAATAATGTGTGCATGACAATTAATATAGTTGAAAAACATGAAATTTGTAAAACTCTATTTTATATACCTTTACTGTCAGAAGAATATCAACTTCTCAAAAGCCATGATTGAAAATGTCTTCCACTACTTTCAGTTGACCATTAGATTATCAAGATTTGTCCAACCTAACATAAAAGACAAAATTACTTAATCAATAATTTAGGATAAAAATAATAAAACACTTCACTTATTTTTAAACACACAAATTGGAAACCACATATACATAGGACCATTATTTGCAGTATTAATTAGCAATTTCCAAAGTACATCAAGTGTCAATTCAGCAAATCAAAGATTACATGCATAATCCTGCACTGAAGAGCTTTTTGAATAGTAGTATAAGAGATGCCTATGTATATGCTGTTACAACATAACCTAAATGTTTTCAAAAACAATCATGCCTACGTTTGGTGGAAAACAAAAAAATAGGAAGTACGACAGGGTTCATACTCATTTTTCAAAATGAAATTCCCGAGTTTCCCAGGTGATTTTTCATGAATTTCCAGGTCATTGCAAAAATTAACACAAGTAATGAGAAACTAATTTTTATTTATGTGCCCTACTCTAAGGTAATCAAATTACAATAGTATCACAGTAATCCAATTTATTCCCTCTCAATTGTAGCATAAGCAATGGATTACATTATCAAACATGGTTTCATATTCAATTTTTGATCCATAAAAAAAATCAGAAATTCTGTAAAAGCTTTGGCTAGTGGTAAACATTATATGTCATTTATCTTCATTTATGAAGGAGTGAATAAAATGATAAATTAAAAAACTTTGTGCATTATGTAACAGAGCATATAGTACATTTATTTTTACAGCACAGTTAAAAAAAACAAAAAAAAGATTAAAATGTCTCAATGACCCATTGCAACTTTGAAAAGAAAACTGATTTGACAAAAGCCGTAGTCTGGTTTTCAAATGAGTTACCTGGAGTAAGGTACAAGAAGCCAAAAACTTGAAAATAGTATGAAAATGTCATTTTTTATTCAAAAAAGTCACCCAAGTCACCTTATCTTTAAGTAGCTAAAGTCGCCTTTTTAATTACCGGTCAACACCCTGTAAGTAAAACTCCGCAATCCTATGCAATGAAACATTTAACATGCTAGGCATTTTAAATAAAATTAATATACAACTGTTTGTTTGTTTGTTGTTAACTGAGTCATCATTCAAATATTTAGCAATCCATTGTAAAGCTTTCACACTTCGTTCATAGTTGACTATGGCTCTGCAGCATCCCATAGGACTTAGTGAAAACGTTCTCGTGCATAATCTACAACGAACTTCATACAGACTTTTCGGAATACTTTCTAGCCAATCTGACCACAATGAATTTTTAATTTTGTCACCCCAACGGGGACTGAAAGATGCTCTTCAACTCATTATATTGAGCAAAACTTAGCACAGTAACAAACAGTAGTAAAGAAGTTTAAAGATACGCCATAGATGCACATTCTATACTGTATTTTAGCAAACATCAACAGTGTTCATATACGCGTGATAAAAATATAGCACTATCTAGCTTTGTTAGTAATACACATCACAAAGAATAGCCTCATCTCATTCAATTATCTCCTCTCAGAAATGGAAATGACTGTTCAATGTTTAGAACAGCATAAATGAAACCAGAAGTGAGGATGCCATTGGTCATAAGCAGTCCTAAGTAATAGAGGATTCATCTTGTATACAGCCATTAACGATTGCATCTGCCCATCATAGTTGCCCACTAAATATGGAGTGAAAAACATCACACTAAGAATGAAATATAGAAAAGAAAGAATAAAATTTTTTAAAGTCCAGGGTTGAAGCTGGGTTTACCAGGATTTTAATGGAAAATTAAACTTTCCAGGAGATGTTCTTGAGTTTTAAGAGCCAATTTTCAATTCCTTGAGTTTTCCAGGTTTTCCTGAGCATGTATGAACCCTGTAATAGAATTTTGAGAATTACAATAATAATATATTGAGAATTATAGGATATCATACTAAGTGCATGGGCAAATAATGTTTAGTTATCATCTATCCATCATTGTTATCCAAAGTATGCTTTACAGAGCAATTTGTACTCTGATAAGCCATTTTTTAGTGCTTCACAAAAAATGTAGAGTCTTTCAATTATCAGATGTCTTCTAACACAGTTCTCGGTGTACTTATAACAGGTCTGTGCTTATGCCTGTTTGGATGGTGAAGAAAAAATTTTGAGAACCCATGCCTGGGTTTTTGAATTAAAAAATAAACCAAAATATCTAAAATAGCTTTCAAATATTTTATTTGCACTATAGTCAATTAATTTAAAAGTGTATCATAATCCATTCCCTGACACTATTTGTTTTTCTTGTTTCATTATATTGGAAAGTGTATCATAGTTCATGTTATTCTTTCTAAAGCAATTTATTCTCGCTATCTTTTCACAATGCGAAAATGATATTTTAATCAAACCAAGCGAAGAAGCTGTACGATTATTATTATTATTTTCCGTTTTCCGCATGTTGCATTTTGGTCTGTTGCTTAGATCCTACTGCTACCAAAAAATCAATAAACATGACAATTACATTGTATGAATACATTTCAAAGATTGCAAAATACAATTTCACAAAACTGTTGTCACATTTTTGAGGTTTGTAATCAACAGCATTAATGCTAAAGCGATTTTTAAAAAGGAGGGGGGGGGTTCCCCCAGGTTTTATTTCATATAAATAATTTATGGGTGGCCTTTTCAACTCCCCTACCTCCCCCCCCCAGCTCGACCCCTACAATGCACTGTAGGTGGGGGGGGGGGGTATCAAATTGTAAGCTCAATATCAAATTGTAAGCAAAGTAACGGGTCCCATTTCGTGGAGGGGGCTGCAGCTCCCACAGGCTACACAAGTTGAAGAGACAAGATTTGTGTCTCCAACTGCATTATGACAACGTTCGTAATTTCAGATAACGTCCGAGAGGAAAACATTCAAAAAACTGATAAATATTACCCGTAACTATCGAGATTGGTGAATGAAGAAATGTTTGATGTTTGTTTACCGAAAATACGAGAGGCTGGGCATAGCGGATTAAATTGCTCTCTGGCGATTTGGCGTGCAGTATTTGGCGTGCAGTCAGACTCCTTTGGCAAGAGTCGTTTCACCCGCTGTTACACATTGCACGCTAGGGGTTGCCGCCCGCATGAAATTTTATCTCGCAGCTATTTATAGTTTTCTTGTTATCTTTTTATTTTTTCTTAATGTTTTACTTATGTCAAGGCCTGTGGGGTGATTATGGATTGATGCAATTTATGGGATCTGCATCAGTTATGTTTCATCAATTTTTCATTTCAAATAATTGCATTGCTTCCGCACTTTAGCATTGAAAGACTAAAGTTAGGAAGCAACGCTGGACGCATAAGGGGACTAGTCAATTTAAACATCCTAACTATCCTAATTTAAACATTGTAAAGTAGAGAGCCTGCAGGTTATGACTTGTAAAGTTCATTTGCATGTAAACTACATCTATTTTCATTTGTGTATTACATGAAGTGTGCTTTTAAAAAAATTACAAGCAAAAAATATTCATTAGAAAAGTGTGTTTAAAATATCGGTTCTCCATCCTCTAAACCTAGCTGTGGGAATTTTCGATATTTTCGATTAGAATAGAACGACCTCAGAATTGCTAATATTAAGATACTGTATAGGATAATTTAGGATTTTGTTTGTTTGAAAAGAAACATACAAAATATAGCAATTTTAAAAGCCAAAGTAAGGGGGAAATAAAAACGAATGAATTTTAAAAGAACAGATAATTAAGACAAAAAAATTAAAAAAATTATAATGCAATATATGGGATCTGCATCAATTATATTTCATGAATTCATTTCAAATGATTGAGTTTCTCATTTTTCCGATTATTTAAAAACAGTCAAAAGCTCAGGTGATGCCCCCTCCATCACAGATCTACAGGGAGGGCACAAGGGTACGTGACGTGCTCCCACCCCCACCCTCAGACGAACTAAGTTTATACTATATAGAAGATTGACTTGTTTTGTAAATTGAAGTTATTTCATAAGAAATCTTTTGCGGTTTAAAACAAAGTCAACAGTAAAAAAATTATCAAGAATTTGCTTTCTCATTTAATTTTAAGTTTTTAGCTATTTACCTTATTAATTTTTCACTGAAACAAAATGGTCCAAAGAAAGTCTTAAAAAATCATTCTTGAATACGAATTAGTTTTTTCTTTCGTTGAATTTGTAGTTTGTGCTTGATTAAAAGAATTTAGCATTTTATAAATAAGGATTATATGTAAATGAACTTTACACAAAGTTTAACATTTACTTTCTTACCGTTACAAAGACGAGCGGTTATTATTCTTTGTTGTTACACACATTATTGCTAGCCCATATTAATCTTTCAGTATCCTACAAGAATCAGTAATGCAATTTTCGTCCTCGCTTCAATCTGCATCCATGGGAACATATAGGTTTAAACCCGAAGAGTTTATCTGCATCTATAATCCATATCTATTAATTGCTAAAACCCCGGACTAAACATTTAAAGAAGGGTTTTCTCTAATCGTATGTAAATTTCATACAAAAGCCAAATGATGATTGCTTTTTAACTGTCCACTGTTTCTTTTTTATTTCCGTAACATATTACCTTCAAATCTAAAATTGTAATTTTAGACTGCAATTTTAAATGCATTAAAATATATATTTAGAACAATTAATCAACAAAAAAAAAAAAAAAAAAAAAAAAAAATTGCTGTTTTTCGCGGATCAACTTGCGGTGCGGGCGGCAACCCCTAGCGTGGAGTGTATAACAGCGGGAGAAACGACTCTTGCCAAAGGAGTCTGACTGCACGCCAAATCGCCAGAGAGCAATTTAATCCGCTATGCCCAGCCTCTCGTACCGAAAATCCAATGTTAGTGACTTAGTGTTGCCATTGATCAAAACATTAAAATTACCCATTTCGACGAGACGTTTTAATGACGTCATCGGAATGACAGCCCACTGCACATCCTTCTAGCGCAGAATTTCCTATTTATATTTTGGTCCATTCAAAGTACATTATGCCGCTAGAAAATCAAAGTGGGAGGCTTGCAATCAATTCAATCCATTACATTCAACAATTTCAATTTAATACATTTTCTGAATGTTGAAATTGTTTTTTTTCATTGACATGGACGTATTCAGGAGGACTGGCTCCTTTGGGGACCCTCGGCTAGAGATTGAAAAGGGGCCCCTTACTGAAGAATTTAGAAGGAATAGAATACTAAGATTATAAAATACTTGGAAATTATATAATATTTGAAAATTAGGCTTACGTGCCCAAAAACCATATTTAAATATTTTAAAGCTGTTGATGCCTCTGATTCTTCTAGGGACACTTCGGGACGCGAGTCAGTGGGGTCCTGCGTTACGCCACTGTGTAAAAGCATAAGATTACAAGGCAATAAATAATCAAATAAATAATCGAATTTGGTATATTACTCTGATATATATCAAATTACTTTAATTATAAAGTAATATATTCATTTTGGGACGTCCTTCGGCCTGAGGCCTTTGGCAACGGGCCACGGTTTCAGAGGGGCCCCCAAATCAATGTACCCTTATCTATTTTTTCTATTATCTCACAGAGGGGAAAATTTCAAAGATTTCTATAAATCATTAAGTTGACTGATAGTTTTGTAATTACACTGCATCTCTGACAAGTGAAACATCAGTCATCCTACGTACAACAGTGTTTTCTTTGACAGTAATCCCCAATTCTATTCACTTGTCATTCATCTCTTTCATCTTTCACTGTGAGAGGAGAGAAATATCTGATCTGGACCCATGGACTTAGATTGGAAGATCTGTAACTTCATGTCTGGACCACTAGACATAAAACTTAAAAGACCGCTCATTATGGAATTCTTTGGGAAATCCGAAAGAGAAGGAAGAGCAGAAGAGGATTTTCTTGTGAAAACGAACCTTGCTAACTCGAATTATGTTTCGCGCGTCTGATATTAGTTTCAGACAGGTTACTATACAAACAAAAAAAAAAAAAAATGACTAACTGCATATGGTTTACTCTTCAAGTATGAGAACAAAATTTGTAGAGATTTTCGCTTACAGTTGTACAAATGTGTTAGCCAAAATTCTGTTTTGTAGTTACTCCTGATCTCAAAGTTATTAACCTAAAGTTAGAAAAATCTGTTTGCATTAGACTCTGTACGTCACTATTAACATCTGTGCATGTTATACATTTTTTATAAAGATTTTTTGGCGATAGCTTGAATTTTATACCATTTCATGGGACTAAATTGTGGATTAAATTTTATCAGCTTCACCATCGCGTTTTCTTAATTTGAAGAAAGGTAAGTCAATATTTAATTTACTCAGATTGCAAATAATTAGTTATTTGCAATCTGAGTCAAAAATTTTAAAAGTGTGATTCAATTTTACATTTAGAAAATTTGTAAATGCATTTTGATTCTTTCGGATATTTATATTTACGCCGATTTAATCCCTATGCAATAAATGAAAAATAGGCCAAATTCTGCAGTCAGATGAAACACTTATTCTGAACTAGAAAAAATCATTGCTTTTATAAAAGATATGATTTCTAGAAAACTAGAACGGTACCTTATTTGAAACACCTCAATATTCTTTCCCACTCTAGGGGTTTCTAGAAATCTCGAGAAATATGGGTTCTAGGTCTTCGGTAACTTCACTTTTGGAGAGTTATTTTTGACGCCAAATTTGACGATATTCATGGCCTGATTATGAGCAACAGGGGCCCCGGGCATTGATGAATTTGGGGGGGGGGCATCTATGATTTTTGTCTTATTTTTCATAAAATTTTGATATAAAAAAAAAGACTATTTCGGAACAACATTTTAAAGTGGGGGCCCTTTCGAGCTGGGGGTCCTAGGCTAAGTCCCGATTTGCTCATACGATAATAAGGCTCTGGCGATATTTCGTCAAAAGCCGCCAAGCTTCGCCACATGTTGGTCATTTGGCCCGTTTTTCCCAATGGGGCTTGTAAAGTAAGTTTTCTGCATTGACATGCATAATCAGTTCTCTTCTATGACGTAATTAAAATTCCCTCTTTATGTGGGATCTTCGAGAAATAGATTCTTCTGGAAGCTCCTTGTAGTTACTGCCTCTCTTATAAATACAAGGGGACTACCCCGATAGTCTCAGTCTTGCTTCTGCTTCCGTCAAGAGCAGATGTCCGTGAAAGCTTAAGGCTTTGTATTGACGCTATAGAATCGGTATTTTCGCTTGCTTTTCGAAGTTGGTTTTTAAGTGCTGTGTGTAAATCTTTCATTACTGAGTTTTGAGGGACTGTTAGTGTTATCCCGCGTATATTTCCACTGAATTTTACCTGTGGTAGTGTTTTATTTTGTGTGAAAATACAGAATTTGTGAAAGCTTCTGTACAAAGTGGACTGTTAAAAGCCCATGACTGGTTGATTGTGCTTGTGAATTTTGTACAGCTGATTGTTCGACGAAGTTCTAGAAGTAATAAAGCTGTGTTCCATCCTGACAAGGACTTTTTTCTAGAACTTTCTACACCTACTGGACTTTAAAAAGATGAACCCAGAAACTAGCAGAGGTTTCTGCAACAGTATATATTTCGAATTTCTAACACCCTCCTTAAACATTTTCCCATATGCAAACATATAACTCGGGTCGATCCAGAAATTTTTTGCTGGGTCACATTTTTGTGAAACTCAATACTTATTTTTGTAAATCTTCATAAAATTTTTTTATATAGATAACATTTTTGTTAAAATAATTGATGAAACAGATTAAAACGTAGGGTAAAATGGCAATGAAGGGGCGTTTTAATCGATTCTTTTGTGAAGGGACCATTTTAATCAATTGTAATTTTGAGAAGGGGCCACAAAACGGACCCAATTTTCGTTTGCATCGACCCCTGGTGGCATGAAAATAAAAATAAATTACTTTTCCCCCATTGCATGTGAAGATGACTCTAGGGCAAATAAGATTCCCTGTACCCATTTGCACATTATTCAGAACTGAGTTGTTAGGTAAGGTAGTCCTCTCCCAATCTCCTTTACCCTTAGAAGTGCAAACATTTACCAATGCCGAAAAAGTTCCCATTGCTCGATTTAATCAGGGCCTTCTCTAAAGAAGGCCCTGATTTAACTGCCAGCAATATGGTGGTCGATCGAATCGCCCATCTCGGTCCACTGGGCTAAAGAAAATTTTTGACTCAGCTGGCTGTGCGGGGACGCAGAAGGGACTACCTAACCTTTTTCTAAAAATATTCTATTTTGTCACGGGTAATTACGGTCCTATTTTAAATTATTCGCTTCTTCCCGTGCAAAAAAAGGGAAATAGATAAATAGAACGCAGTTAGAAATAGATAAATGAATTGAATACAGAACTAAATTTTTTTTCTAAATTATGTAATAATCAATGTTAGGATCCCGTTGCAATCACTACCTTCTTGGTCTAGAGACCCGCTCAGGGCAAGGAGTGTCCTGGCATTTTGCCCGTCCTGTTCTGAAGCTTCGCCGTTATGTCTGCCTGTTTCCAGAGCCTGATTATGACCAACTGGGGCCCCGGGCATGGATGAATTTGAGGGCCCCTATCTTTGACTCAACATTTTTGTGTCCGGAACTCTTCAAATTTTGTTATCTTGTATATATAGCTGACTCATATTTTGTGCCCTTATATATGTCTAAACTCAATTTCTGTATGTGTGAAGAATAGGGGTCTGCGTTTAGCGAGAGCATTTCACATTTTCGTTAGCTGCGTTAAGTAAGCCTCTGTTCCCTCCTTTAGCTAGCGTGTTTTTAAACTGTCGGCAGGGAATAAATAAATAAATAAAAAGTTTTAATTAACACCACAAAATCGGTTGAAGAGCTTCAAGCTGTGCAGAATTTTGTCTATCTGAATCCAAATAAGTTTCCTTAAATATTTCATAAATCAAAACAGTTGATGAGAGATAATAATGGCTATGTTTTTTGTGTCTGTGACGTAATAGGATTATTCCCTTGATTATAACAGAAAGTTGACACTCTCAGATATACTACTCGTGTCACGTGGTGTAGGAGGATTTCAATACTGAGAGAGATAGATCCAAAAAAGTTCAATTTCTCCGAGGCGGACAACCAATGCGATTCCTTGAAACATCGTTCGTTCTGTAATTTGGTTACTTGTGTCGTCCTCTTTCATTGGTGGAGAATTATTTCGTTGTGTGCTTTTGTGTGATCGTCTGCCAGGTCTAGTGATTTATATTTATATTCTTGAAATTTTTCTGGCACCACGAAATTTTGGATTTTTGTGAATTGGATGCCAACAAATCAAGCACTTTTTAACCTTTGGGGCATTCTAGGAAACTTTTTTCTCCCTCCCTCCTGGAGTTCTACAGTTGTTTAGAGTAAGTTATCTAATGAAGTATTATCACTATCATTCAAAAATATCATGTGCAGCGACTGACTAGAATTCTTGTAGTGTAATTTTCATGTTTTGTCCTTTTCACTAAATATTGGGGGGAAAAGTAGCTATTAATAAATGGGACTAGTAAACGTTCGTTAGTTTAAATCACCCATTTTTAATGTATGAATGTCTGATTATTATTTTTTTAATGTACTCAAATGATTCGATCCCATTTTTTCCTCAGCCAGAAGTACTGAATATATTCTTAAATTTCTTTTCCATGAAATTCGGGATAGACAGGTTAGACTGTAATTGACTTTTATTTATCTGTTAGCTGAAAATTTTTTCTCGAATGAAAAGTCCTCGGGCTCGGGCTTTAAAATAGGAGCCCGAACTCATCTCTATTATTGCTACGTTCTTATTAACTCGCCTTCCAATCTGTATTGCCGGATTCTGTAGCATCGCCAATCAAATTCGTATATATTATAGGAGTACATTTTCAAAACACATTTGCATTTTGTATTTTCAATCACTGAAAATCGCGAAATCAAGTATTTTGAAAATGCACCTTCAAAAATAATGTATTTCAATGTATCTTTTAATTTCAAGATGCAGTCGAACCTCGTTAGTAAGAGTCACCTGGATAAGAGGTCAACACCGCATAGGATATCCTCTTTCAGGAGTCCCGACGCCTTTTTATAATACCACACAGTGTAGTCTACTTCGCTTATTGCGTCGTTATTTTTTCAACCACTCCGCTTAAGACGTCTCTTTAAGAGAGTCATTTGCAAACTCGGTCCCAATTTCTTGTGTCATTTACAAACTCGGTCCCAATTTCTTTGTCAAGGTTATCTACCAAAAG
>JAWZYV010015894.1:0-47677 GCA_038373885.1 Cheiracanthium punctorium
TTTCAACTGTAAGCAAAATATCAAATTTCTACTAAATATCTCTAAAAATCTATCGACTAAATATCAAATTTCTTTTATTACGGTCAGATTTCAGAGGGGGCTGCAGCCCCCCCTCTGGCTATGACCCTGGGTGGGGGATCGTTTCGGTAGCTTTCGTTGCCGACACCACACCTAAAACGTAATGATTTTGGCGCAGGGCTGGGCCGACGCCGCTATCGTTTTTGCCGACACCGCTATCGTTTTTGCCGATTCCAATCCAGAACCACCCCATCCTTTCGGGCCGACACACGCCCAGGCGGACGCAATTTTGTCGTTTTCGGTACCGCGTGAGCGATATCGCCCCGGCACATGCTGCGTCGGCATGCCGGTGTCGGCCCAAAACTTATCCGATAGGGCTGTGTTTGCTGGGTTGTGCCATGTTGAAATGATGATGTGGAAGAGTGGAGTATGGTGAGGTAGCATGGGTGGTGGGGTAGCCAAAAATATAAATAAATTGTTTTTAAATTAAAGTTTTCTTTTTGGTCTGTATTTTAAGGCATTTATTGGCAAAATTTCAACTCGTTAAAAAAGTCTATTAATTGCATTGTGAAACAAAATATTATCTTCTGTCTGCTTATTAAATTCATATTCTTTTCCTGTGCCTCTAAAAAACTTTTAAGAAACTACATTACTGAAAATTTGAGAAGTTCTGTTATTATTTTCAATTTAGAGAAGTTCTAAACAGCTAGCTTATTATCGGAAAAAAGGGAGAATGTTTAAAAATAAATTTCTTTCTATTTATGTTTTAGTGCAGAAAGATAATTTAAAAAAAAATTTCGAGTGATTATGGTAACGTTACACTAGGGCGATAAGCAAAGGATGGGGGTACGTTAGTAGTAGGACTTTCTAGGGGGTTCTATCGCGTATTCACGTTACATCTGGAAAAAACCTACCAAAACTCTTAGATCGTTAGATGGACAGCCGCGGGATGGGAACCGAATCCGGGACCCCTGAAAGGTAAAATCGGAACAGAATTACGCATTGTTAATATTATGTTTCTAAATCAGGGGTAGCCAATCGTTTGCATATCATGCACCAAATTTTTTCTCGAACGACTTCCTATGTGCCAAGCAGAACTCAAGCACCCTTTGCACTTCCTTACGTTCACAGGTAGAGTTGGAAAATATGAATTTGGCTTTAGTTTAGGGAAGGGAAATTAATAACAGCACTCCCTATAATGAGTATGAACATGATATTCACATTGTTTTTCTGAGGATTCTAGAATTAATTTTTCGGATATTTGGTAGGAAATCAGAGATGGTTCGATTTTTGATGACAATCAGGGATGTGCCAGCTGCTCCAAATGCTCCAAATCAATGATGATGCTCCAATCTGCTACAAAAAGATCATTTTTGGACATTTTTGCTCCAAATTCACCAAAAGTGTAATTTGAAATTTTTCCATGTGCTAAAAACGCTTTTAATCTCCCAAATTTGTATAAAAAATTTCATTGCACAGTCTAAGCATTCTAATTTCAATCTTTTATCCATCAATCTTAAAATCGAAAATTTTTCATTTGACATTCCTTTGTAATCTCTAATACTTGACGAATAAAAATTGGCCCGTATTTTAAATTTAATAATTTTATTTAAGTTGATGAAATTTTTAATTTTTTTAAGCTACTGGCAATAGTTATAAGGTTTAGTAAATATTAAGTTTTTTTTTATTATTTAAAATAGATATTTAATATAACACTGTATAAAATAACTGAACTTTTTAATAATTATTTTTTGAAAATTCTGACACACCTTTGTAGAAATAAAATTTGAAATTATATAAGCAATGTCAAATTGAATGAAAAATCTTTTGTTTGCGAGACTTTAGATTCACCACTTCTAACTAAACTAGTCATATCATGGAATTTTTAATTTAAATTGGGGGGAGGAAAAAAAAAAGATAGTGTAGATGTGAATATGATGTATTTTTATGTAAGAATTGTCAGTGCATGTGTAGTTTTTGTTGTTAAGTGTTTTAAGAACCTCGCTAATTTTCATTTTTCAGATTAGCATTCTTAAATGACTTCTTCCTTCCCTTGAAAAGTAAATTTTGTGTTTCAAAATTGCCATTCTTGTGCTCCATAAGTGACTTTTTTGTGTTCCAAATTGCTCCAGAAATCTGTTTCTTTTGCTCCAAAAATGTTTCTTTTCTTGCTCCACAAATTGCTCCAAAATTTAATTTCTACTGGCACATGCCTGGACAATGTATTTTGGAGTGTGCAAATAACATAGAATATAATACATTATATAAAGCATACGAAATAAAGTATTTCCGGCAACGAAATTATTTAAAAAATCTTTTAATTGTTTTAAAGAAAAAGTAAGCATGCACCACTTCAAATCATCCAATGCGCGAAATTTGGCGCATGCGCCACGATTTGTCCACCCCTGTTTTAAATGCTCCTAATAGACTCTTAATAGGTAGATCTGGAGTTTTGGTAGATTTTCTTCAGATGTAACATGAATACGCGTTAGAACCCCTTAGAAAGTCCTCTACCAAGGCACCCCCCATCCTTGGCAGATCGCCCCAGCGTAGCGTTGTCATAATCACACAAACAAACTGTTTCCTACTTCATCTGAAATTATAGCTAAAAACGCATTACTAAAAGCAAAATATTTATACTTTTGATTAAAAGCAAATGCCTACTCATTTTACTCTACAACGATGAAGTATCAGAATACAATGTTTGTGAATAGGTAGTTGCACCAAACGAAGGGAGAAAAGGGCGAGTTGCACCGTTGATGGATTTAATCCACGGGCGAATTTCCCCCGCGAAATGGAGGAAAGGGGCACAATGATAGGGGAACCCTGCGGTCTGGCAAAGGGCCAGCGATAGTATATTTTCGAGGGCCCCCATACAGCGATGGCCGAATACAGTGATGTTTTTTGAGGTCTGGCAAAGGGCCAGCGGAAGCACATTTTCGAGGGGCCCCAAACAGCGATGGCCGGACCCAGTCTTTTTTAGGCCTCGCAAAGAGCCATCGTTAGCATATTTTCCAGAGGCCCCCTGCAGCGATGGCCGGATCCAGTGATGTTTTTTTAGGTCTCGCAAGGGGCCAACGGTAGCATATTTTAGAGGGAGGGAGTAAGATGAGGATTCCAGTGCAACTCGCCCTTCGATATGATTGATAGCTGTTGGCACGTGTGCAACTGACCCACGTCCCAATGTTTATCTAGAACAGTGATCGCCAAACCGTCGATCGTGAGTTACTAGCAGCTCGTGGGGACATTTTCGGTAGATGGCGTTAATCGCGTTACATACAGTTTAATTAAGAATTTCACACCTTCAAGAAATTTAAATTTATTGACAATAAACAAATGAAGGATTTTTAAAATAAAAAGTTGTAAAGGTGAAAAAATGATATTTGGTGAAATGATAGGTGGTCACTCACCTTAAACTATAAGCATCTAAAAAAAAAAAAAAAAAAAAATCGATCAGATTTTGAGATTTTACGAAAATCGTTTAAAACTGAGTGAATCTTTGTTCACGCATTACGTAATAAGGACTAAATCGAATGATATGAAATTTGGTCACGTTGCACCAAATTTCATAATGGAGGTTGCTCAATATAAATTATAGGTGTCCAATTTTTTAAACATTTTTATTAGATTTTGAGATTTTGTGAAAATTCTCTCAAAATACGTATATATTTCTTCAAGCATCACGTAATAACGACTAATACGAATGATACGAAATTTGGTGATAGGATAGGTAGTTGCTAATCTTAATTTATAGGCGTTGAATATTTAAAATATTCGGAAAAAACACTCAAAATACTGGTGTTAAACAATAAAGTAAATAAAAAACTTTGTAAAAAACACACATAAGATGTTATGGGTAAGAGGATACGTACGTTTCAGCCAAAAATTATTTTGGCCTTCTTCAGTCCAAGCCCTTTGTCGCAAGCAACCCATAACATCTTATGTGTGTTTTTTACAAAGTTTTTTATTTACTTTAAAATATTGATTACATTTTGAGACTTTGTGAAAATCGCTTTAAAATGCTGAAATTCTGTTCCAGCATCACAAATAAAGACTGCAGGGAATGAAACGGAATTGGGTGACATGATAGGTTGTCACTCAACTTAAATTCTAGGCTTCCAATTTTTCAAAAATATTGATTAGATTTTGAGATTTTGCGAAAATTATTTCGATATGCGTAAATATTCGTTCGCGCATCCCATAATTACGACTTAAGCGAATGAAACGATATTACTTAGTTACTCTCTAACCTGTAATATTTTAACAATACATAAAAATTATAACTTCATTTTCTTTACTTTTGGCAGTACTACACCCATTCTGTGTACTCCTACAATGCTGACGGAAGTTCTTGCTTTTTGGAAATTTGCATTCAGTACTAACCCGTCAACGACGGGTACTTCAGCTAGTTGTAACATATTTTTGTATAATAGATGTGTGAATTTCAGCTCTCTGTGACAAATCCTGTTGATTTTAGATAGCATGTTTCATTGTACCCTAACTTAACTTCCCCTATTTACTGTACATATGTATAGTATATAATGAGAGTGTTGAGTCACCGACGAGTCGCGACCAAGTTCGGCTCGAGCACGGTCCGATCAACCGGAGTGACGGACCAACCGATGGCGGACGAGAGGATCTCTACTGTAATGTTAGTTTAAGCTTTTCTAAAAAAAAATTTATCTAGATACTTTAATTTTCTGAAAAAAAAAATAAAACCATTCACACAGAAAAATCTCACCATAAAAATTGTGAGACGGTGTTTCCCAACGAAGCAATAAAAATACTTTAATCCCACTTTTTACATTATGATGTAAAATGACAAGTTAGAACATATATTTACACTATGAAAGAGAACAACAAATTGTTTCAAATATTTATTCAGTATGATATGGGTTTTTTTTGGAAGCGTGAATGTTTGACATATACATACATATATGGCCATGCTTTTTTAATAGTATCTAGAAACTCTGCAGAGGAGTGATGATCATTTGCCACTATAACTGCTGCGTGTTCTTTAATATTTGTTTTGCAATTTCAAAATTTTTATTCAGATTTTTACGTTTCTTTCTAGCACTTTCCAATAGCATTGAAAAGTGTTTCGGTTCGTCTTAACTGTCGTAAATATGCATCGATTATGACGAAACTTACATACTTTACTCATATACTGTACCATGCACTCTATTCAAAATGGAGTATGTAGCGTTCATAGTTCTTTTACAGGATCACCCAAAAGAATTCCAATACATTACGCTCTATGGGTAGTCATTCTTTAAAGCGCATTTTAGATATTCGGCTCAAACCAAACAAAATCGATAAATGTTATTAAGGATTACAAAATAAAGCTCTCCTGAAAACAGTATCTACACCATTTATAATTCTTCTACAGGATCATTTAAAAGAATCTCAATGCATTACGGTCTATAGCAGTTTAGCGACATTCATCCATTTCAAGCACAATCCAAAAAATATATAAACGATTATTATCAGCTTCATTTAAAGGATGCAAATAACATTTAAAGCTGTTCTACAGGGTCTAGCCAAATTACATCCTTAGAGATATACAGCTGTTTTGCGGTTATTCGTGAAATCTCGCCAAGCTTGACAATGATACATCACCAAATTTTGCTCAAGAAAAATTGTTGTGTTGGAAAGTTTTTCATAATAGATGCGTTTGTCATGATTTCTCTTTTTCTTTTCTTTGAAAAGAAATACTTTCTAACAAAGCGTTTCGATTTGTCTGCCTGCTACTGCTTTAATTGCCATAAAAAAGCATTAATAGCAAAGATATTTGCTAATGTTATTGCTGTGGAATATACCATTGAAAAAAGAGTGAATAAGACGATTGCACAAGCGCAAGGCTGAGCCATGATGAAGCATTCGAAAACTATGATGTGCTCAGAAAGGGAATCTTCACCATTGCATCTTTTATGAGATCGAGACGAAAGGAACAGTGTTTTTTTTAACTACTGTTCATGAGTTCAAAACAACACGGCCCATTTCTGTGCAAGAAATTGCCAATAAAGTAAAAATTTTTACAGATGTTCCTTATACTTCATGATCGACACTGTATAATGAAATTCCTCTGAGGTCTTGAAATAAGTTTGAGGGCGCACAATTTCTTAGTTCTTGCCCCTTCTGTGAAAAACTTTAAAATGTTTTTTTTTCTCTCTCCAATCCTTTATGACATCCCATTTTAAGAGATACAGCAGGCAGAAATATCTATAGATCCATCCAGGTTCTTCTATGGAGTTTATTTGTTCCATCCCGTTGGCAGCATGGATGATTCTGGGTGTCTACCACACTTGAGTCGGAATTCTTGATCTCTTTCATGGAACCAGACGTTAGTTACTGAAAATAATAAACAAGACAGACATTAAAATCGCAACGTCGAAGTTTCAGGTTCTAACCAAGCACTAGAGCATATTAATGGTTCACTCTTGAGTGCATTTAAAAAGTGCTTTAATATAAAAAAAATGGAAAAACCACTTTTAGTTAACGTGCACTCTAAAAGGAAAATAATCACTCCTCAAGGAGTGAAATGACAGTCAAAACATCAAACTTCTACAGCAGCGCGTCGTAAGCTGTGAGCCGCATGTTTCCTTAAATTTATCTATCTAAATTAAATTTTCGGGACCCGAATTTTTTCATTTAATTTAGATTCACAAGTTTGGAGGAAAATAAGTAGTAATTTAATTTTGATTTAACAAAAGAAGTTTTTATTAAAAATTAAATGAATAATGATTTAAACTTATTTATTATCTTATTTTTAAATTTAATCAAAGTTTCTTTTTTTCATGCATGTTTGCGTGAAGAGAAGGAGTTTGGGGGACTGTCGTTTAAACATTTTAAGCATCTGAGTAGGATCGCAAAACTAAATAATTTAAGAACTGCTTCTGCAATAAGAGATATTGAAAAATGTTATAAAAATAAAATATAAAAAGAAAAAGATTAAGAAATAACTTATTGCTTTAAACAAATCTTCTTTGCTAATTTTAGTGAAAAGTTTAAGATTTACGATAGAGTACTCGAAATTTTCGTAGCAGTAACTTAAAATACAAAAATGATGAACTTAATTCTTTCCCATTGATAAATTCGTATTATAGAGACTCAGTAGGTTCTTTACTTAAAGAGCCAATTAACATTTTGTCTTTGCGAAACTGTTTTAATGTAAAGTTACAACGTTCACTAAAGGAGAGAATACGGATAATCATATTAATGCGGAATAAAATTGTTTTCGACGGACTAATTAGTAAACTATCCTAAAAATAAACGCTCTTACACTGTAAAATAAAGTCGTCAATTCTACAGTAAAAACTACTGTAAAACACGACGGTATATTACCGTATTCTATTTAACGCAAAGGGCCATAAAAACAAGCCTACAGCAGTTTACTATGTCAACCCCGGTTGCCAGTGTTTTACTATGTTTCATAAATTTTTTTTACAGTGTACGCAAAATGTAATCCTTACATAAATACATGAACGAAATACAAAAAACTGTTCTTACCCCATTTAGATCCGGTAACAACAGGACAAGCTCCATGAAGGGTCAAAATATCGCCGATTCCATTTGATTTCACATTGTGCCAAAAAAGAGCTGATCCCTGGCGTTGAAAAAGAAGAAAGATAAATCATGCCAGCTCAAGTAAAAAAAAACTACCAAATTAAAATTACTTTGCAACAGAATTATATTTTATGGACATATAAAATTGATTAACAAAATTTCTAAAAGAATATCTCTAAGATACAATCACTTGCAACAAGAAGGATAAATCATGTCAGCTCATAGACTACAAAGCACTTTCCAACACAGTTATATTTCCTGTAACTGATTTTAAAAAACTCCAAAAAAAATGTCTAATGTTCAAATATTGCCATTAGAGCGTAACTCGTATTATATAATTGCCGGCTATTCTGATATTCAGAGCTTTAATTTAGGGTAAAATCAATAGTCCATGCGAGAAATAACCGAAAATTGCATCTTATTGGATGCAAAGCAGCGTTTTGGCGTCAAACTTAGCTAACAGCCGCCAAACTTGGCAATCGTTTGGCGATACTTTAACTTATAGTCATCTACTAAATGCCTGCATAAACAGAACTGAATATTTTTGTGCTGTCGTATGTCGACTGCAACATACAGAATGAATGCATACTTTCCTTGGCCAGACTGTAAGGTTCAGCCTTGGAAAAACTGTAGCTCCTCCATGATTCACGTCGCTCATCTGAAAAAAAGATATGAGAGATGAAACCGAGCCCGCAAAAGTGACTGCGACATAACAGTTACGTATCAACCGATAACTTCAGTTTACTTACATAAATTAACCAGGTAGCAATTCTATTGCCCATATCAGGTCCGTAGTACTTCTCCGTGTCAGGCTGGAAAAAAAATAAATTTAGTTATATTCAGAATGAAAGTTTCGTTTAAGACAAACATGGAAGATAAAATCTGAATTATTACTTAGTTCTCTAACCAAGGATCAAAATAGGAGGATGGGTACCATAATTGTAAAACAATGGTCTCAAATGATTGGGCATCAGCGGGGGGTTTTCTCTGCTAAGATTTTTATAACCTGGTCATGTAAAAAGCAGCCTTATGGTAGTAAAATGATTCTTGTTTGTATTAATGAAAACCTAAACGTATTGGGTTGTTAATTTCGAGAAAATTATTTCGTTTTTTAAGAACACGAGGAACCCATATGTCGAGCTTTGAGGAGTTTCAAATGATCATGAAGGATCGAATTCGACAAATTTAATCTTTCAGCGATCTCACGAGTTGTTATTCACTGGTTTTCAACTGGTTCATTAATGCCTTCATTACGTCTTCATCAACTTCAATTGGCCTTCCAGAAAGTGGTGCGTCTTCAACATTAAAATTGCCCTATCAAATTTTTGAATACCACTTTTGGCACGGGCCTTCTCTGAATACATCTTTTCCATACATAGGGATAATTTTTTATTTCTTAAACAGTATTTTTACCTTTTTGATAGAGAAAAAGCAAAACATGTCGAAAATGCCGGTTTTCAGTTTCTATATTTGAAAGTGTACCAACCAAAAACTACTGCTCAGAATCAATGGAACTTTTTTCGCAAGCAGGCTCGCTATATAAGTTGTCAAAACATATAGTGATAATGCGGCTTAAGGGTGAAGTTGGCTGTGGAAAAATACAATTAAATCCTCTGATGGGGAAAAACGAATTTGCTTTCCGAACAACCCAATAATTATTACATTTCGTCTTTATCCCTTAAAATAAATAATTAAATAATAGTAAAAATAAATATATGTTGTCTTAAACCACTTTTAATGGCTCTCAAAGAGAAAAAATCACACCGGAAGGCCGTGTTCCAAGAGCTGAACACAAATTACGAAAAACAAAAATTATGATTGCGTAAATAGGCAATACTTTTGCTATATTATTGGTATTGCATAGACTAGTGTTTCTCAACCTGTGTGCGGCAAAGGTTTTTGAAAAATTATTGAAACTGTGTGGTATCGTATCAGGTATATGCCATTCCCAATTTGTCATGAGCTGTCTTGTTCACTTTCACTGAGCTATACACTATGAAGCACGAAACTTATTTCATAGTATGGCAAGCCGTTCTGCCGATTTTTGAAAGATCTGTAGCCCGTGCAAAAGCAGGCTCAGCCCTCTCGCTGGATTTTTTTTTTTTTAAATAAATAATTTTTATATTTATTTTTATTTATCAGTTTTTTGTATCATACAATTTTTGCAAGTTTTATATTCAGGTGTGCCGCAAATAATTCTAGATATTTTCAGTGTGCCGTCAAACAAAAAAGGTTGAGAAAACACTTGTGTAGACCCAAACCAACTTTGTTTAAATATATCTTCGAACCATTTTAAGATGAAAGGCTAAGATTTTGCACATCACCTAATTAATACATCGGATGCATCTTATTAATTGGAAAATTTTTGTACAGGGGCCGGATAAAAACTAGTTGCACGAGTGGTCTGGTTAAACTTTCACGAACGTGCACTTAAATGTTGGTTTCGTGTCTAATCAAGGAGGGAGGGGTCATGGGTTGTGTTGTGTATGTCTAATTCATATTTACTTACTAGGACGTCCATGTGTAGGTGGAAATGACCCCCTAGCCCGTAGTTAGCCATCTGGAAGGGCTCTGCCGTGCGAGACGACAAACCTGTGATCTGTTCGATACGTCGATACAGTCGTGATATCAGGGGGTGGTCGCCCTTATTTACCCAGGCTCTGTTGATAGAAAAGAAAATCATCATTATCAGAGCAGCAGAGACAATTTAAAATGATTGCGTACTGTTAAAAGAAAACAGATAAATAGTGTACAATCACAAAAGAGAATAAACTAGTACGCTCATTAAATCACGCTGCGCCTTGAAAACATTCAAAGGCCAGGGCGAAAAGCTACGCTGGGCTCAGACAGTAGAATCGCTCCCCTTGGCGTAGGGATGGACGCGAGACGACTTTTTTGCGAGACGATACAGAGATTTACAGCTTTTTTGCGAGACGAGACAAAGCTTTTAGGCTATTTTGCGAGACGCTTATTTTTCGTCTCGCGTCCATCCCTAAGTGCGCATAAAACATCGGTGAAGTATTTATTTTCAAGTGGCTGTGTGCCCGTTCTTCGCACGGAAGGGAACGAAAATTTTACTTACATATATAGTTCGAATTGATTCCAGTGGTGTGGAATCTAAAAATAAGCAAAATTATTTGATTCTTGACTTGAAGTTACTCATCAGTTACTCGTAAAGTTAGTATGTGATCTGGACAACCGTTTTATTTTATAATTATTTTGCTCATTTTACTCTCAGTTGCAACAAAGATTATTACTGTTAATTTGAGATGTTATTTATTTTCAATAACTGAGTGTTCAATGACTATTATGAATCTGAAAGTCGACTGGTTGCGCGGTTAGGCTGTTAAGGGGTACATATGCCGAAATATATATATATATATATATATATATATATATATATATATATATATATATATATATATATAAGAGAGGAGGTCTTTCAAAGAAGCATAAAAATCTGGTGAGTCAAGAAAAAAATGTTAAAAATATCATTTATTTTGTTATTTATGAAATTGCATGCTATTACATAAGTGATTATACAAACACTAGAAGTTAAAGCCCGTTGTGGAGGCGATTACAACGGGTGCTAGAAAAAACATTGAACGGAAATATGTCTGCGCTCATTATATTTAATCTTCTTCCACCTAAAATAAATAACTTCATATTCAATTTTTAGTATACACCCAAATCGAATTTCATGCTCTTCTGGAACTGCGCGGAAACTTTTGGCATTCGAAAGATTTCGTTTTGTGTACACAGTCATTCTTATATACATGCAGACGATTTATTTGTGAAAAAAAAAATAAATATAGAATCTGTAAAAACTATTTTAAAGGAATTGGAATCACACACTTTCCTTTCAAAGCCTGATAACCGTGATGAATATAACGTCATATCGATTGCAACAGCTCATTTTGTCATGAAATGATTCCCTTTTTTTTTTTTTACTCTCGGAAATAAAAGAGAGCCGAAAATAGCAAAAAATCGCTTAAAAATGAGGGAACCGGCGGATTTCAAAATTTTTAAAGTACCGCAGATTGTTTTTATATTTTATACATAATTATGAAAAATTCAAGAGAATCGAATAAAGAGTGTAGATATTATTACACGTTTTCTGTTTTTTCATCTTTTTGAACTTTTTAATTCTCTTGGAGAAATGGCGGTAAAATATTTATATTGAAGTGGTTGCCCGGAATGGTTACAGAGTCAGGGATCATGGTGAGTCAGGGATCTGTGTAACTATATAGCAGGATATTTTTAAAAATTAAATGTTAATATAAAATTACTTACAAATTTCAGATTGTTCCATTCTTTTTCTCTCTATTCTTTACATCTGACAAAAGAACTTGATATTTTTCATGCTTTCTGAATTTGCCATAATACAATCTATTTGCTTTAAAATTTGCTTTTGGGGTTAACCCACTATCAAAAGTAACCGCGCACTTCCTCTCGGAATTTCCCTTTTCGTATGTCTCAATCACATCAATGAGCTGCTCCAACCGTAAAATCACTCGTTTCTTAGACACGTTTCTTCTGTAACCTACAAGATCTGTACGTAATGCATGCATGTACTTGCACCTGCTGTCGATTTGGAGTAGAGCGGCCGATTTGGAATGTGATTTTTGTTTAACTGACTTCCGGAAAAATACAAAAAAAATTTGTAACCGGTCGCTTATAAAGAGTTGTGTGGTCTCTTCTAGCGGATCTTTCAGCATTAAGTAGACTGTATAAAAAATCGGTGCCTTAAAAATTGGCCTTTGGAGGAGGGGGACGCTTAATAGAGGGGTCGCCGATATAAGTTTCACTTCATATATATTTTTAAAAATAACCCTGAATACGGATTACAATACATTTCATGACAATAAACGATGCATATTAGCGGCATTTAGCAAAGACAAGTAAATACAGTAGCTCATCAAAATTTTTGGAATAAGTTACCAAAAAGATAAATCATGACAAGCGCATCAGTTATAAAACACTTTCCAACACAACAATATTTTAAGTCAAATTTGGCAAGATTTTGCAGATATATTTATAAAAGCTGTCAGTATTATTACAGACAGAGAGACAAACCCGGACAGAGACAAACCGAAATCATTAACACTTTTCAATGTTTCAAAAGGAGAAAGTGATTTTTTTTTTCATAGATAAAACTCTGATTTGCTGTAAGAGAGGAAACAAACATTTCAATAAAACCATGTTCCTCTTATAGAGCAATGCGTTTCCTATGAAAATTTGTATTTGTCGGAGTGTACGTTCCAAATAAAAATAATACTCACATTTTTGTCACCCTCGTATCAGATACGCGATGACCCAGATGACCGGTATATTCAGCAACTTCCGCTCTTTCTAACTGGAAAACAAGAAGAAATAGATCAAAGGAAATTCGCTGATTTCTTATATAGATAGTTCGGGAGACACAGCAGAAAAATAATGCTTCACAACAAGAGATACGTTTTTATTTAAGACGTCACTTCAATCAAGGTGTATGGTCTAAGTTAAGGGAATACAATCCCGCACTGTTTTGCACTTCGCGAGATTTCGGGATTGAGATCTAGCGATCCCGCGGGATCGACATTTCATACAGCTTAGTATCCGTGGCAGGGCGATTTAAACCCTTAAACGCGCAGTGTTCCCGCTCTGGGAACACCAAACTCTGACGTTTTGACTGTTGTCAGTCACGAAGCACGGATTTGATTTCAATAAAAAATAGTTACGGGTGACATAGCTCCACGAGAATCCTTTACTTTTTAGCACGTCATTTCCCGTAAAAAAATTGGTCACGATTATTTTTAACAGCTCTGACATCTGCTGAAAAATGGAAGAATGCGAGAACAGATGGATAGAATGCCCAATGCTGAAAAAGGGCAGCCGTTGCCATCGCTCGACTTAACTACCAGCAAGATGGACTTGACGCAGGTCTTGATGGATTTTGACGCAACAGGCTGTGCCACACAGCCAGCTGCGTCAAAAAAGGGTCTCTAGATCTGTGGCACGCGATGAACGTTTCGATCGTCCGCCATCTTGCTGGTTGTTAAGTCGAGCGATGGCAACGGCTGCCCTTTTTTCAGCATTGGGAAAGGGTTGCGCCTCAAAGGGTTAAAGTTGAGTTTTTGCAAATAGAATTTGTGTGCCGTTGCCCGTCTATTTTGCCTTAACACCTTATTTTCTTTGAGCCTTCTACTGCCACCCTGAAAGCCTCTGGCAAATAACAGTGGGGCGTTATCGGCTACTTTCATAAAAAAAAATGTTCCAGTTATTGAATATTGGTGTAAAGGTGTTGATATGCTATTGATCTGGACATTTGGGTGTACGTCAAAAACAGAAGAAGCTTTTAAGTCATGCATATTCGTTAATTAAAAGTACAATTGATTCTGCTTGTATTATAATACGAAATGTTAACTGTATATTTTACTAAACTAAGTGAACTTTATCTATGTATTTTGTTTCCAAAGAAATGTAGTAAAATAATTGTAATAGTGTGGAGAGACTTAGAATTATATGATATATAGTTGAAATAGTATTCTAGATTAAGTTTCTGTAACGTTAGATTTTTTAAGCTAATGTTATGAAAACTGTCACTCACTAAGCTAACAGTTATAAAAACTAGAGTTTTTAACACGATTTTGAAACTTTCATTCATTACTTTGTTTAGGTATAGTATTTTAGTTAAAAATATTTAGAATTAAAAGTATGTTTAGTGTGTTTCTATACTTTTGATCTAAACAGATTTTCATTTTAGAATTTTATTATTATTTTTTTAAATATGCTTGGTCTTTTATTATCTCAGTGCCTAATATTTCATAATGTTACTGCGTTCTTTATTTCAAACTTTGATCGACATTATTAAAAATGTCCAAACGATAATTCTACAGCTTCCGAAAGGTAGTTCTTTTGGTAGAAAGCACACAGTTATATGTGTTCAGATATCTTAAAATAGCTTTAGTATACTTTAAAGTGTACATATAGACAGTGACTGGGTAGAAATATGTTTAAATAAAATTAATTTTAAAAGGAATCTGACTCGACTAAAAATATCAAACATTCATTTACTCATATTACAGTATTACTAGAATTTGATATTATTATAAATATCCCTTCCTACATAGGAAAATGATTTAACATAGTTAGTGTGTTCCAAAAAAATTATTTAATTTAATTAAAAAGTTGTTCTATCAACAGAGTATTTTGTTAAATTAAAAAAAACAGTTGTTGATTCAATAAAATAATTATTCAAAATTGCGCCAGTAAAAATTTTCCTGTATATCAGCAAAGCCTCCCCCCCTCTCTTTTGCTTCTATAATGCGGGAAGATTTCAATAATTTAAAATTTCAAGAATTCTCCAAAAAGTCCCGCAGTGGTCTGGGTGCTAAACTCCATTCCTATAAGAACATAGCAAGTGAAGCAGCATCCGGCTTGGCCAGCACTTGGGAGGGTCAACTCCCTCTCAGCTCGACTGCTGCGGGACCGTGTACGCTAATGGGAGCTGGCACACGTAAAATCCGTCATGGCTCCAATGTCCTTCAGGTTGAACGCTACTTCTGAGGGTGCTGATTTCAGGTTGTTGGTCCCTCCTCTGGAATTAGTTTAAATTTAGGGGATCCCAGGATAAAGTCGGACTTCCTCCACTGGGGCCCACTAAAAACGGAAGACGCGCCCATCGCATAAGCAACTACAGCATTCTCCAAAAATCTTTTTAGAAGCTTTCTAATCTGATGCAAAGTTTTAAAGAACTCTTTCTTGAAGCTAATCAGAGCCTTATTATCGAATGGGCAAATCGGGACTTTGCCCAGGGCCCCCAATATCAAATGTTGTTCTGAAATACTCTTTTTTATATCAAAATTTTATGAAAAATAAAACAAATTTCATAAATGGGGGCCCCCCAAATTCACCACTGCCAGGGGCCCCTGTTGGTCATAATCAGGCTCTGAAGCTAATACACTGTGGCGTTGATTTCGTCGGTTTGCGAACCAACAGTTTGCGAGCTGACAACCAGCGAGTCAGTTTGCGAACACACCCAGAGCGGAAAGTCCCGCGAATTCAAGAAGATGCAAATTGACCTTCACCAGTCTCTCCGGAGTAGATGGTTGGCAAGTATATAAACACCCAGCTGTGAGTGAAGCTGCTAAAGAAAATGGCAGCATTATGTTCTATAGCTCGCGACTGATAATTTTGTTATGTTATGTTATTTGTTATCCTTAAAGTTTATTCATTTTATTTTTTATCAATAAAATATGTTAGTTGTTGAGATGCTGCCTTACGACTTATTTTAAAGTGAGCACTTTTAGTGCGCAACGTAAGGAGGTGTATAATCTTCACCCCCCTCTACAACACAAGCTCAAACCATAAATGTGTTGAACCCTATGCTTTTTATGTTTTCTTGTAGGTGAATTCTGGAATAAGCATTGCTTACCATAGGAAGTGCGAGGGACTTCAAGACCTCAATCTGACTATCAGAGACAATGTCATGGTACACTGAAATCTTAGGTCTTTCCCATAATTCTTCTTCCTTCACCGGCTGCAATTTCAGATAAGGATGCCGGTTGAATAACCTGCATTTGATCCGAGGAGCAAAAGTCTAAAATGAAAAAGAAAAGAAGAATTACATTTTTAAATAACTTATTATGTACGTGTGCATTCTGTTACGTCAAATTTGTACGAGGGATATCTGCCTAGGGAGGAGGCTGACTTGGCCGACGGACATTTTAAAGGGCTCTAACGCGCACCGATGTTGCATCAGAAGAAAACCCCCCCAAACTCCAGACCGTTTGACCGACAGCCGCAAGGTAGAGCAGAACCCTGGACCTTCACGCTTCAGCTGTCTACCATGTTTAGTGCCTTATCACACGACTATGGTGTGTCCTTGAAATAACAGAACGCTGAAAATTTTTACAAAAATTTTTGTCTCATGTACGGTGAGATCTTGGGGGGGAAATGCAAACTAGAGGTCATTCCTATGAGTGGGACATGAGAAATTAGGCTCTTCCCGAAATTTGGTCTTTTGTTAGTTGGACGTCAATAATTAAGTTTTCGTTTGTGAGAAATTCTACCCTTTCTACTTTTTGGAACTTTCCCTGAATTTTTTTTCTGTCTACGTCACTCGTGCAAACTAAAGTTTGGATACTTTTAAATAACTTCTGAACTTGAGTACTAAGCACTAGGAGTACTTGAAGAGACTAGGAGAACTTGAGTACTTGAGTACTACTTACACTAGGCTTGAGTATTGGAAAAATTGTCTGGACAGAGCCGATTCTAGATACTATTTGGTCTACCCATGTACGGAGAAAACTAAAAACTAAATAGTAAAAAAATATAGTACTATTGGATACCCCTCCCCCAAAAACAGAAACCCCAAAATATTATTTTGGGGGAGGGGTATTCTATAACAAAAAAAAAAAAAAACCGGAATAAAAAGAAAAATATGATATTTTACAAGAAGTTTCGAACTTTCAATCTGATAGTTGGTGAACTTAACTATCAGATTACGCACAATAATATATAGAAAAGTACAATTATGCTTTAATATAACGAACACTAATGCTAAAACTAAAATTTCTAAGCACAAAATAGGTATGATAAAATGATTAAATTATAAATCTTAAAAAATGTAACTTTTTTTTAGTAATACAGAACAAAAAGGTATTATCAGGTTGTAACGAAAGTTTTCCGCCAGATTTGCTTGAGTCAGCTCACGCGGTACCCAGCTATTGACCTTATATGTCAACTTTATGCGATGATTAGCGCGACTAATGGACATGGCACTAAAGTCTAACTCTTTTAGCTAGCTCTCGAGTGGATGAATATTTTATCTTCGTCCACAGATTGTCGTAGGCGGGCCACACCAGCATCATTAGGCCGGCTAGATCTCTCTTCTTCTTTAATGTCCTAGTCCTCGTTTTTGAAGTTTCGGTACCAAATTTTCACAGTGTCATATGATACAATAGTAGTACCTTAAGCTGTACACATGATTCGGTGTCATTCTGTAGCTAACTTTTTACAACAGAACTGAGAGTAAATCATAGTTCAATCTGGTAGCGTGATAGTTCCATTTCAGACACCTTATACTTAATCATAACGATATTGTTTTGCAGATTTCACAACATAGTGCTCTAAAACAAGTCTTTTTCTTTCAAATAACAAAAATCGTTTGGCAAAATATTGGCAAAGACACCAACGCGAACTGCCTGTGCAAGCAATACTTGCAGTGGCGGAAAACTTTCGTTACAACCTAATAGAACATGAGGCGATGTGACAAATACCCATCTATTGTTCGGACGTAAATGGTTTGTCATTGAAATCTTGTTAAAAATTTGTTTGAATTTAACATCAAAAAGAACGACATTGCATTCCCGTAATATTTACTGTTACGACTCGCTGGAAGCCACAAATATATAAGATGCCAGCGGGAAATGCGCAATAAAAGAGAATGACAATTACAAGCTTAGTGTCTTCTTTCTTGCTTTGGCACAGTTTTCGATAGATCGCTTCATCGAAGGCGTTCATTTGGGAGGTGAATCGGGCATTGGACTCCACTCGCTCTAGGGAAAGGTCGTTCGACAAATTTCCTTCGGCCATGAAAGGAGACATCATGTATCCTATTGATAGAAATGAATAAAAGAAAAGAAACTCAAAACATAAGTACATTTCAAATTTAAATTTACCAGATTTGTTTCGAATTAATCTGAATAGTAATTAAATGACGTCTCTGAATCTGTGCAAGAATTCAGTTCAACGCCTAAGATCTAAAGAATTTCATCGTTTACGCTTTAGTTTCATTTAACTTACCTCTTTCATTACTTAAAATACAGTAGAATCTCCCTATAATGAAGTCTCCCTACTACGAATTTCCCTCTATAACGAAAATTTTAATCGGAACGTAACTCTAAGGCTTAAATAACATTTAAAATACTCTCCATATAACGAAGAGCTTGTCTCCATATAACGAATTTTTTCAGATTTATCTTTGAGATTTTTTGTCAGTTTTGAAGAAAATTTCTAATTTTTTACAGATCACTTAATGAAAGAGTAACAGGTAACCTTTCCGATCTTTTAGAAGTGGATGCAAAACTCTTAACTGCTTTATATCCTACAGATGAAGAAATTTTGAGCAGTGTAATAGACAAAAAATGAAAGCCAGGAAAGTGAAACTGATTCCTAAAATGAATTCATTGCCTAAGAAATTGCCATTCACCTATTAGGGTATTTCAATTTATTTTTAAATGAAAGTCATAATTAAATATTAAGTTGTAACGAAAGTTTCCCGCCACCGCAAACATCGTCAGCACACAGTTCTCGTTGGCGTATTTGCACATATTTTCTCAAACCATTTTTGGCATTTGAAAGAAAGAGGTTTACTTTGTAACATTGTGTTGTGAAATCTGTAAAAAATATAGTTATCATTAAGTATAAGGTGTCTCAAATGGAACTATCACTCTAGAGGATTAAACATCATTTACTTCCAGTTGTGTTGCAAAATGTCAGCTATATAATATCAACGAATTACGAGTACAGCTTTAAGTACTATTGTTGTATCATGTGACACTGTGCAGGTTTGGTACCGAAAGTTCAAAAACAGTTATCTAAGGAGTTAGAAGTTAGTTTTTCAGGCAGATAGGCGGAAAACTTTCGTTACAACCTGATACTTTTAAACATCGAATTAACGAAAAAGTTTGTAATTTTGCTGAAATAACTGAAAAAAAATCTCTAATCTCATTACAACGAAATTTTCTCTACAGTGAATTTTTTAACTGGAGCCAAGTGAGTTCGTCATAGGGAGATTTTACTGTAATCACTAATACTTAACCCATTAACGTCCAGTGTCCTATATTTAGTACGGTCACAAAATTTGTTGGTTGCAAAAATATGTAAGCATTAATTTATTTTCCTGTTTTAATTTCTAGAATATAATAAATCTGATTTCCACAAAAGTACTCAGCAAGGACAAAGTAAAATGAGAATCTTTCTCTTTTATTCATATTTTTAGAAAAAGAAATACATTCTTCCTACTCTACAAATTTCAGAAATTTATTCATCACTTCTGGCATCAACATAAATTAGAGAATGTGCTAGAAAAAAAGTCAGGCGTTAATGTGGTTAAGGCTATAATTTCGGGACAGTTAAAAATCTCCTGAGGGAGGACACTTGGAAACCAGTCATTCGCCCCGAGTGCGACTCAGCCAACCTGTGGGCCCAGCGCAGACATGTATCGTGAGGCCCTTTTCTAAGTATCCATTCAGTTTACGAAAATTAGAAAGCCTGGCAGTACAGGCCAATTTAAGTACCAGGCTTTCTACTCTTGTAAATGCTGGGGACTTTGCAACCAAAAAAGGGCAGCCTTTTGGCTGTTGTTGTGGGATTACGTCCAATTATCTAATCGTGGGGTATACCAATTAGGCCTGGGGGGGGGTGTCTTTCTAATGGGTCCTAGTTCATATTTACGCTAAGTTTCGGAGAAAACAACGGAAAACTCCGATCGGTTAGGTTGGCGGACGCCACCTGAATTTGAACCAGGTATTACAGCCCTGGGTATACCCTTTGACAGTGGCGTAGCCTAGGGGGGGGTCACAACCCCCCATGATTTTTTGCCATACAAAATGCATATTCTTCGCCCTCTTATCACACACGCGTATACACAAATGTGAGTTGCAGTAGTCATAAGCCCCCCCCCTTCCTCCATGAAAAAATTCTGGCTATGCCACTGGCCTTTGTCTATGTATTAACGAGACATTCATCATTTTCTACAAAATATTTTACTAAAACCTTTTTTTTCAGTACAGTTTAATAATTTCTTTACAGAATTGTTAAAGTTTAATCAGATAGGAAATTTTTTTCTAGCAACAACAGATTTCTTCAAAACGCAGTAGGAACATTTCTTGATTTGCACCCCCCCCCCCTTTGTTTGAGGCCTCAGGGCAGCTGGCCCGTCTGTCCTTGCTTTACTCAGGCGCTGCATTCATACTAAAAAGGTCCGAAGTATTGGCCGTTTTATTACGGTGGCACCTAGTAGGCAGCCGACGTTGTTCCCTATGAAGGAACAGACAAATTAACAACCAAGCTCAACCCGGAATCGAAAACGGACCGAGGGTGTAATAGAATGGCTTGCAAACCATTACACCATCTCGACGGCACGTTTTAAAAATGAAATCGAATTTACTGCTCTTAAAGGGAAAACCGAATAATCCGATTGCATCATTAACTCAAAAAAATTCAGGATGTTTCTTCACAAACTGCATTTTCATTTTTACTTTATTACACAATTTTAATCAAAGTGTACTCCTCAGTTGATCGGAAATCTGAGAATTTGCTAAATTATTTCCTGGTGCGCTTTTTACGTTAGAATCTGTTTGTTAATTTGAATGGATTACGAAGGAATTTTCGTGAACTTTTGACATCAAAGTAACGTCGATCTCAAATACGTTTTAAAACCCGAAGCCACGTTTGATTTTTTTTTTCTGTTTTTCAAATTAACAGTTTCAATATTTGCGTATCCAAGACGACGCAAACCAGAAATGCAATGGCTAAATTACGAAATTTCTACGAAGCCCGTAATTGAATTTAAAATTCCTATTTCACTTAAAAATTCATATTCCGTTGTGACATTTAAATCTTTAGTTTATTCATATTTAATTTTATATCACTGTTTTCCCCAAATTTATTTCATAACTAAAAGGGAATTCTGTTAAAAGAGACTAATATAATTAAAATATAAAAATAAGCACACACACACACACAAAAATAAATAAATAAATAAATAAAATAAAAAGATATATTTACCAAGTTGTAAAAGACTATTGGTCAAGAACGCTATCGAATCTTTTCCTTTCTACACAAAGAGAAAATTAGCACATGTAATAAAGGAAAATAATTTTGCAATAAACTAATTTGAAGGAAAAATGCTTTATTTTTTGGCTTTATTATTTTGAATACTCTGGTAAACATTTCAACAGTAATGATGTTACAACATATACTACGAAATCCAGGAAAGTATATTTACACACAATGGGAAAATTAAAAAAAATATATCTAATGTAAGAAAATTTATTCTGAAAGAAAAGAATTAAAATAGTTCATATATGCATACATTAAAATAAATTGCTTTTAACCGTCTACTATAAAAACAAACGATTTGCTTGTGTATGTGTGTGTGGGAGGGGGATAATCTACAGAGACGCGATAGACATTTCTTGCACAACTACAAAGCAATTTCGTTTCATCATCTAAAAAGACAAATGTTTTACATAACAGAAATTATAGCTTCTATCTTTCAAGGTGTTTACCAGGTTAATTCTCTGAACAATTGATAAATTTCTCAGAGTTGTTAGTCAAATAATGTCTGTTTAGTCAAATAATGTAATAAAGTCTGTCCATTTAAAAAAAAAAAAGATAAAGTATTCAAACACAATTGGCCACCCTTGAATATTTTAAAGAAATCAAATGTACTCAGTCACTGTGACAGACAATGAAAATGTCAAAATTAGAAGCGATGTTACAAATCCTGTTCCCCGTATCAAAAAGTTAAAGCACAACTTTTTAACCCTTTAACGCGCAGTGTTCCCACTCTGGGAACACCAAACTCTGTCTGTTTTGACTGTTGCCAGTCCCGAAGAATAGATTTGATTTCTATAAAAATAGTTGCGGGTGACATAGCTCCACCAGAATCCTTTACTTTTTAGCACGTCATTTCCCCTCAAAAAATTGTCACGATTATTTTTAACAGCAATGACATCTGCCGAAAAATGGATGAATGCGAGAACAGCTGGATAGGTTGCCCAATGCTGAAAAAAGGGCAGCCGTTGCCATCGCTCGACTAAACTACCAGCAATATGGCGGACGATCGAAACGTTCATCGCGTGCCACAGATCTAGAGACCAAGAGCCCTTTTTTGATGACAGCTGGCTGTGCCGGCACAGCCATCTGCCGTCAAAAAAGGGTCTCTAGATCTGTGGCACGCGATGACCGCTTCGATCGTCCGCCATCTTGCTGGTAGTTAAGTCGAGCGATGGCAACGGCTGCCCTTTTTTCAGCATTGGGAAAGGGTTGCGCCTCAAAGGGTTAAAGAATCCACTTGTGTGATATAGAGAAGCGAAAAGATTTAGTTGTTGTTGCTGCTGTGTTACGCTGAAGCTACGAGAGGGCTGTCTGCCTAGGGCAGGGATGGGTGCCTAGAGTGGAAGACAATTTAAGAGGTTCTAACGCGCATTTACGTTACATCCGCTGAAAAGCACCCAACACTCCAAACTGTCGTATCGACAGCCGCCGGAAGAATTTAGAATGTTTCTTTACAAGTCGTACTATGCACGATTGAGAATAATGCATCTATAAGAGTTACGAGTCATTCAGGAAAAAATATTAAACATACACATTACGGCTTTTGCATGCAAATCATTTAAAGTGCATTAGTGTCTGAATGGTACATTTGGATCAGTTCTAATTGGGTATGCACGTTATAGGTCACCGTCGCATAACCTGTAGAGATTTTGGTGTGTTTAGGGTTGATAGTTTTTGTACAGGGCTACGAGAAAGAATTCTTATACATTACGGCCTACACACGCAAATTCTTGAAAGTGCGCTAGCGTCTGTAAGAATGGTGCTCGCTTTGATGCGCACGTTATAGATGACTATCTTACATATTATATAGATCTTAGTGTGTGTGTGTGTGTGTAGGACTTGCAGTTTTTTACAGGGCACAAAAAAGTATTCTTACAGATTGAGCTACTGAAATTATTTGAAGTGCACTAGCTTCTGAACATTGCATTCGATTAACCCTTTGAGGCGCAACCCTTTCCCCAATGCTGAAAAAAGGGCAGCCGTTGCCATCGCTCGACTTAACTACCAGCAAGATGGCGGACGATCGAAACGTTCATCGCGTGCCACAGATCTAGAGACCCCTTTTTGACGACAGCCGGCTGTGCTCGCGCACAGCCATCTGCGTCAAAAAGGGGTCTCTAGATCTGTGGCACGCGATGAACGTTTCGATCGTCCGCCATCTTGCTGGTAGTTAAGTCGAGCGATGGCAACGGCTGCCCTTTTTTCAGCATTGGGCAATCGATGCAGCTGTTTTCGCATTCTTCCATTTTCCAGCAGATGCCAGAGCGGTTAAAAATAATCGTGACAATTTTTTGACAGGAAATGACGTGCTAAAAAGTAAAGGATTCTCGTGGAGCTATGTCCCCCGCAACTATTTTTATAAAAATCCAATCTATTCTTCGTGACTGGCAACAGTCAAAACATCAGAGTTTGGTGATCCCAGAGCGGGACCACTGCGCGTTAAAGGGTTAAGCTCAATCAAATTTATTTCAACGCATGGTAAAGATGAAGTGTTCGGAAAGTCGAATTTTTTTTTTTTTTTTACTAACACAGATTTCTGTTTTATGGATTGTGAAAGCACCTATCTATATTATTCCAAGAATTTTTTTTCCCCATAGGGTGGTTATATCTCCATCTTGACCGGCATTCTATGTGTTTAATATACGTTTAATGCTGTAATCGCTGCTGCGGCTAGATGTAAAGTTTGCCATGTGCTTAACGTTCTGGTAATCCATCCAATAGAACTCAGTTAAGGTTGTGAGCTTTTTTTTTATATCGATTTTTATTTCCTGTTCCATTTATAACAGCTTAAGCTGCTAATACATTTCTTTTTTTGACTAACTTGGCTTTAATATCGCATATAATTTTCCTTTAATGGATGCCAAGAAAACTTCAAGGGAACCTACTAGTCTTCAATATATTGGCTCATTTTCAAGAGAAGTGATGAATTCTTTCTCGGCACCATTATCCTCAAGCCTTTTGAATAAAAACGTAGATCAATATTTATGGGTAATATCGACCTGAAAAATCTAAGCTATTTCAGAGATGCAAAGCACTTCTACGCTGACAGATATTAAACCCGAGTTCATGCGATTAAATCTACATTTGGCTAAATTTTATGGTCAGTTGTTTCACATTGGGATAAGAACATCCCCGATAAAAAATAATCCTCTCATAAAACTCAGAACATGCACTATGTAAAAAAGTATTGTAATCATGCAAAAAATTCGACTTTTAACATTTTGATGTATTTACACTAAGGTACTCAATTTTAGGGGACAGTCCCCAATTTCTGTGTTTTTAGCGATTTGTCCACAAAATGTAAAAAAAGTGGGGACCATTTTTAATTATTACGTTGTTCTTTAATTAAATTACAGTTAATTATTTCCTTAATTATAAAAATGTCCCCAATTTTGTTGCAGAATTGGGGACATGTCCTCAATTCTACCTTCAATAATCTGGTCACTTTAATTTACACGCGATGTGTTCTGAATTCATCTATGCTATCTGTACGGTGATGTATGTATGTAATCTGTATGTGTATGTGTGTGTGCTTGTATGTGGATTAGCACGATAGCTCTTAAACAGCTCCTTCGATTGATCTCAAATTTGATATATATACTATGGACCACCGTCGCACGAACGGTACTGATTTTGGTATGCGTAGAACGTATAGTTTTTACTGGGTTACAAAAGAGAAATCTTACACATTACGGCCTATGGATGAAAATTCTTGAAAGTGCGTTAGCGTCTAAACCTAAACGATGAATTCGATTGTTTGCAAATTGGGTATGTTGTAATTGACAATTGTTGTTGTATGTTGTATGCTGTGTTGTATGGTCTAATTAGCACCATAAACAGTGCTTTTGAGGTAATCCCACACCCAGTATCGTTTCAGAAACGATTGCAAACATTGTAAATCGATGTTTTCATGTCTTATTTCATTTACCAACATTGCATACAGCGCCATTTTCCCTTTGGTGGTGAGTTTTTGAACTTTTTTTCGGGGATAATAAGTCCCCATGTCGTCCTTTGCACGATTGCTAAGTTCGAAACATTTGGTCCAGTAGTTTTCCTTTTCTGATCATTTCAAAATGGAACTTTAAATATAACCACTCTGTATATTGCAGTGTTTTCATCGCGTTTTGCTTATTGACTATACTGTATATACCAAATTTGAGCTCAATCGAATGTCCCGTTTATTAGCTATCGTGTTCACACACACACACATACACACATTGAAATTTTTCATAATTGCAATACTTTTCTTACATGGTAGGTGTTATTGTTGTTGTTGCTAATGCCCTCCGGAAACTGCGAAGCGATGCCAGATCCTCCATACAGGACGGCGATGGGCGAAAAGGAACGGCTTCTATTTTAATTAGCCCCAGTGACATGAAGTCCGACTTTGCTCGGGGACCTCGTAATGGTGAACCCATACTAGATGAGAGACCTAGCACCTGAAATCGGCACCTCCAAAAGTACCGTATGAACATGGAGGACATTGGAGCCACGAACAGATTTTACGGGCACCATTTCCCGTTAGGGTACACTATTCCTCAGCAGCCCGGCTGATAGAGGTTTTTACCCTCCCAAACACTAGCCAAGACGGTGCTGCTTAACTTTTCGTGTTCTTATGGGATCGCAGCTTACCAACTCGGCCACTGTGGGACACACGGTAGGTGTTCAGAAAGTAAAAATCCGAATGAAAAACGCACTTACGTCAAATAAGAACATATCGAGGTACTTGGCTACTTCGGGATTTTCTCTAATTTCCTGTTTCTTCTCGACGAACTTGTACCTTGCCTCCGCCATCCAAGAAATAGCGTAATCGAAGTAGCCTGCCCTGAAAGCTTGCCTCCCCATCTCGTAGCAGTCATCAGCTATAAAAATACAAAGTGAAAAAAAAATTTCAACTTTCATACACAACCATTTTACAAAATTCGGTGTGAAATCGCCAGTGGATTTTTTTAACCGCCTTCGAAAAAGGAGGAGGTACTTGTGTTCAAAGCGTATATATGTACATACAATTTTTTTAAATGTACTTACAGCGATATTTTTTTACGCGTGGAACGATTTCAAAAATTCTTTTTTATTGGAAAGGGGAAAGCTCAAGAGTGTTCCCATATTAATTTGGCTACGTGCTGACCATATTGTTGCAGAACTACTCTGCTACTCCTGGGGTTCGTCGTTCTAAAGTCCAGTTGGTGTAAAAAGTTCAAGTAAAAAGTCACTTGTCAGGATGGAACACAAACTTTATTGCTTCTAGAACTTCGTAGAACAATCAGCTGTACACAATTCACAAGCACAATCTAGCAGTAACGTGCTTTTAACAATCCGCTTAGATCAGAAGCTCTCACAAATGCTGTATTTCTCACACAAAATAAGTCACTTTCACGGGCAAAAATTCAGTGGAAATATTCAAGGAATATCGTACACAATCCCTTAAGATACACCAATGAAGAATTTACACACAGCACTTTAAAAATAGCTTCATAAAAGCAAGCCAAAACACAGCTGCTATAGCACTATCAAGTCACAAAGCAAGCGTACTCGCTGAGAGAGCTTTCACAATACGCGCTCTCTCACACTGGGCGTTCAACTCGCACTGAACTGTCGGGGCAGCGCACCGGTTTATATAGAGGAGGCAGAAACTACGGGAAGCTTCTAGAGAAGTATATTTCTTGAAGATTCTACATAAAGCGAGAATATTGATTACGTCATAGAAGAGAAATGTTAGGTTATTATGCGTTTTTAATGCAGGAAAAACAACTTCCAGGCCCCATTGGGAAAATCGCGCCAAATGACAAAAAAGTCGCCAATTTTGGCGACTTTTGGCGGAATATCGCCAAATTTGGCACCATAAATAAGTCCTCAAAAGTGAAGAGATCTAAGCTCTAGGACCAATATTTCTCGAGTTTTCTAGAACCCCATTGAAAAACAATGGCAAACCGAAACCTCCATATCTCCGGTTCTAATTAGCCGATTTTGATGCAACAAAAAGCAAAATTTATGTGTTTGAAGCGTAGAATACGAATTTTAAACCATTTTAAGCCCCAGAGCAGCGGGTTGCCCCGAAAATTCGTAATAATATTAACATTCCCAAAATCGGAATATTTTACACCATTGCTCAAAGGGTTGACAGTAACGGCGCGTCTTAATGTCAAAAGTTACCAACGTTGGCCACTTTTGATGATTTATTGCCAACTTTGGCGTCAAGCAATAAGTTCCCAAAACTGAACTCCGTTTGGCCATATCTGCTATATTTGGCGAGAATTTGCCAAACCCTATTATTTTACAATGGGGATAATGGTATAGCTTAGAAATGTTTGCCGATACCGGCACATGTCAAAACCCGCCAACGTTGACTACTTTTGGCAATTTATCGCCAAATTTGACACCAAAAAAGTTTCCAAAACTGAACCCAGTTGCCAAAACCTACTAATTTAGAATGGAAATAATTTTTCGTTATGGTGAAGTAACTGGAAGTCCGTTTTCTTCAATCTTCGAAAATCATACTTTTTATAGAACTAGTAAATACTACAATACTATTACAGTGCAATCTTGATAATCTGGCTGTTGGGTGGTCCGACACGTTTGGTAATCAGGTGACCTAGGGAAACGCGTGTTCGATTTCGCGCTGCCACCGCAAGAAAATGGCATTGCGAGTGATGACGTCCTACTGATTCAACGTTTAAGCGAACGTGTATTTGATAAAATTTATAAATCTAAGAAACAAAAAACAATTAATGATTATTTTTCAGGACTGTTTCTTGAAAAAAAAATGTGCATTATATCTGTTCATTTTCTATACTCCCGGTAATCCGGAATTTTTTGTTAATCCAACAGTTGTCTGGTCGCGTACATGTCGGATTATCAAGATTGGACTGTAATTTCAAAACTCAAAAATAAGGTCAAAAAGAAAAAAAAAAGAATGAGAGAGAGAGAAAAGAAAAGAAAAGAAAGCACTCTTAAAACTGGTGTTCAAAAGATGATGAGATAATTAAAACTTTGTATGAAAACATAAAAAGGTATTGATAAGTACCTTTTTATGTGTGTTATTATACAATGTTTTATAATTACCTCAACTCGAAAACGTGGTTGAAATTATTCCATGCAGGCACTTTACAACGCTATTTGTACAGCGGACTCGCGATAACTCGAACTCTCATTAGTCGAATATTCTATCATCTCGAAGTTTTCATGAAATACCAATTAATATCATTTTTTTAAAGCGAAATCATCTATCTCTCGAACTCTCCCCCATCAAGTCGAAGTTTTTGTGAGAGTTTTAATTTTATTTCATGCTTGGAAAACCCATAGAATAATTTATCTCTCTCTCTCTCTCTCTCTCTCTCTCTCTCTCTCTCTCTCTCTCTCTCTCTATATATATATATATATATATATATATATATATATATATATAGTTTTCCCCCCCTGTCTTTAAACCACACATGTTACCTTTCAGCTTGTTTAGCAGGGGGGGGGAGGGGGGAAGATAACTTTTCCACTTCCACTTTGGTGACGTCATATCAAAGTAAATTCGTAATTTGAATAATTCTAAATTGGTCCTCGAGACTGCATTTTCACGTGATTAAAATTTAAAAAAAAAAAACTATTTTTTTTTGCAGAACCGTGGATGATTGATTCAGTATTCAAATTGAGCATTTCGCATACATTGTTTTTATCTTTAGACACAAGCATAATCTTTTAATCGTTTTATTTACGTAATAACAATATTAGGTTATGAATTTTAATAGAATAGAAGCTGTTTATTAGTCAATTGCTGTAATAAGGATTAAAGCACAATACACCATGCTAATAAATATTTCTTGTGTATTCAATTGAAATAGTTTGTTATATTCATCATTTGTCAATGAGCGCCCTGTAGCTAACTAAACGACACGTAATTCTACCATAATACATCCCGCGGTAGTTTCAACAAAAAGGACTAACTGAATATTTTTTTCTTTCTTTCTTGAAATGTTGGAGATTTATGTTTGAACATCTGAATACTCTTCTTGAGTGCAGTATGATGTAAAGACACTAATGGGAATGGGAATTAATTTTTGTCGCTTCTGCATTGCTTAATCCTTTTAATATAATCGCAGATACCAGCATATGCTTGAAGCAATGCGTCTAAAACACTTAAAAATACATTAAGACAAATATATAAAACAAAAATAAGTGCATAGTGGAATTACTTAGACATGCAAACCAATTTAATATATCAATTAACGAATTTCAAAGAATGTTTTTCCTTTTACATAATACTTTTAAGGCCAGTGGGCGTGTTTCGTCACGTGAGTTATGTCGTCAATCTCCATGGCAACGTAAACAGTTAATTCATTTTCTAGCGAGTGGCTCAGACACAAGTGCCAATACGGGAAAATGGTTTGCGAAATGACACAATAGCGGATGTAATTAATTACAGACACTACTTAGACTACATGATTTATATTCTGCTATACATCGACGAATGCAGCACAATGGAATTAAGAAAAAAGAATTAAATAAGAAAATGTGAGCTCTTTTTCACCTTCTTTTCAAAGAAAAGTATTTTTTTACGGCCAAAATATCGGTTTTCAGTTATCGATAACAGAAGAATCTTTTTGACACGAACAAACAAAAAAAAGGCAGCAGCAACAACAACAATAATAATAAAAAATAATTAAAAAAATTAGTAATAAAATAAAATGAGTGTATCAGATTTTTCCACGTCGATATTTCATCGATATATGAAGAGGAACAAAAGTTATCCATTGATGAAAAACAAAAAAAAATAAGTAAATAAATCATGCAACTGTAAAAATTTTCCAACGCAATCTCATTTTTTCGAATACTACTGATTAAAGCAGGCACGTAGCCAGAAAAAAAATCGTAAAGAATGGGGAAGGGGGGACAAAAATCTTAAAAAGGTGGATTTTGTCGGGAAAATGCTTGATTAATGACATCCAATTAGTAACAAAAATCGTAATTTCGGGAGAAATCCAGGGTCCCGTAACCCAGCCCCTGGCTACGTCCCTGAAACAAAGAATATAACAGCATTTTTTGCTACAAAAATGACACCTCAATTTAACTAAAAAACTTTTCAATTTCAATCAAAGTGTAGTGGCGGTTTGAGTGCTAATGGAATAGCAAATTTACCCACGAAAAATTATTGTAATAAGCGGGATATTCCATTATCCGGAATCATATCAAGAATTTACAACGGACCGGTACAATGAAAATGTATTACATTAAGCGGAATATTCTTTTAACCGATATTCAACGAAGCGCGGTCGTGTATAAACTGTTTATCGATAATAAATAAAATCAATAATTTAAGCTGTCGATAGCCTCACCACATCGGGTTCGGGTCCCATCGGGCTGCTGTCGATCTAACAATCTGGAGTTTTGGTAGGTTTTCTCCAGATGCAACGTGAATTCGTGTTACCGATCCTTTGCAGATCGCGTAGCGTTGCCATATTCACACAGACATCAAACATTAAACTGTCGATAATATATAAATTAAACTGCCTATCAATAATCTTTAATAAAGCTCGTTTGGCCAATTTTTTTTTTTTACAAATTCCGACATTGTGCGATAGAAACAAACAGTTTAAGCTTTGACTTAATTGAATTTTAGACTGTATTATAGGGGCCATTAGATAAACTGCATAGCATTAAGCGACTGAAGGAAGGGCGGGAGAGGTGCACACAGACTTTTTACAAAATCCCTGTTTCTCGTCATCGAAGATTGTATTGTTAACGCAACTCTTTTGAAAAATATTAACTTTCCTCTGTATTTCAAAGTACCTGTAAGTTCCAATCCTTTGGGTGCTCCAGGCAGTACACCGTCAGAGAGAGCTGCAGTGTCCAAAGTGTAGGTCTGCTGGACCCGTAGCAACGCTTTTGCAGCACCAGTTATGTCTTCGTTATCTGGATACACGACGTTCAGGTATTCACTTTCTATGGGAAAAGAAAATAGTTTTATAGTGCATTTTATGTATTTAGCAGTTTTCTATTTTAATTTAAGACATGCATTCGAATAACTTTTCAGTTCCGATGTACAAAAAGACTGTCTGCAATGCTATTACAGTTTTAGAAAAGAATTTTTTTCATTCAAAGACCTTATAAAACATAACTGTCCTGAAAAACCTTCTGCTTAACCCTTTGAGGCGCAACCCTTTCCCAATGCTGAAAAAAGGGCAGCCGTTGCCATCACTCGACTTAACTACCAGCAAGATGGCGGACGATCGAAACGTTCATCGCGTGCCACAGAAGTAGAGACCCTTTTTTGACACAGCCAGCTGTCGTCAAAAAAGGGTAGTTAAGTCGAGCGATGGCGACGGCTGCCCTTTTTCAGCATTGGGCAATCGATCCAGCTGTTTTCGCATTCTTCCATTTTTCAGCAGATGTCAGTGCTATTAAAAATAATCGTGACCATTTTTTTACGGGAAAGGACGTGCTAAAAAGTAAAGGATTCTCGTGGAGCTATGTCACCCGCAACTATTTTTATAGAAATCCAATCTATTCTTCGTGACTGGCAACAGTCAAAACGTCAGAGTTTGGTGTTCCCAGAGCGGGAACACTGCGCCTTAAAGGGTTAAACCTTTCGTCTGTAGTTTTTTTCTTTTTAATAGTTTTACACCGCTTTCAAAAAATAAAGTCAAACATTGGTGCAAGAGCCAAGAGCGGAGCCAAGGCTTGCGCTGCCCAACCGCGCCTTCGCGACCATGGGGTTCTGGGGTGCACACGCATATGCCTCATCCAGGTGGTCAGCCTGACGCGAAGACCCCAGTGTTTGACCCCAAGCAAGCTTGGTCCTCATTTTATCGACCCACTCAAGGGATGAAAGGCTGAGTCGACCTTGCCCAGCCCGGGATTCGAGCCCCGGACCTGTGGTATGGCAGGCTTTCAAAAAATCCAAAAAAAAAAATATTTTCTGCTCCCTGAGATTTTTTTTTTTTTGCTACAAAATTGTAGGAAACGGAAATCTACCACTTTTACACGTCGGCCATTATTCAAATACCGGGTTCGTACGTATAGGTTTTTTTTTTTTTTTAATTAATGTTGTAAAATGTCCAACAATTATCAGGCACCCTGTATATTAGTTTTAGTTCTTGCATCTTAACCCTTTAACGCGCAGTATTCCCGCTCTGGGAACACCAAACTGTGACGTTTTGAGTGTTGCCAGCCAGTCACGAAGGATAGATTGGATTTCCATAAAAATAGTTGCGGGTGACATAGCTCCACGAGAATCCTTTACTTTTTAGCACGTCATTTCCCGTAAAAAAAATGGTCACGATTCTTTTTAACAGCACTGACATCTTCTGAAAAAGGGAAGAATGCGAGAACAGCCGGATAGATTGCCCAATGCTGAAAAAAGGGCAGCCGTTGCCATCGCTCGACTTAACTACCAGCAAGATGGCGGACGATCGGAACGTTCATCGCGTGCCACCTAGAGACCCTTTTTTTGACTCAGCTGGCTGTGCGGCACAGCCAGCTGAGTCCCACTCCCCTGAGTTTCCCACTCCGTTGCGACTGCCCTTTTTTCAGCATTGGGAAAGGGTTGCGCCTCAAAGGGTTAAAAAATAAAATAAATATAAATATCAGTATCTTACCGTTGCTAGGAAAGTGCCACAACTTCGTTCTCGTCTCATTCCAATCCATAGACAATCTTTTCATCAACACGAATGCATTTACAGGATTCGATATAAAATCCTGGAAGCGTGTACTTGATGCGTTAAACAGGCTTTCGTATTCCTTTTTTAACCTGGAAGGAAGGTTGTTCCACTTAGAAAAAGCATGCATTTGTCTGCAGTTTATGCCCGTCGAAAGCAAAGTACATACAGGGTGTCCCAAAAAGGTGATAACAGGCTGTAATTCTTTATCTATTAGAGATAAGTGTTTGCAGTGTAAATTGAAAAAATGCTCAAAATAAAGTCGAAAATAAGACTCCGTTAAGAAAAAACTCCTCTTGTCAATTTTCAAAATGTTGAAATTTTTAAATTTGTATACGACCCCCGCACAAAAATATTTCCAATTAGTAAATTGTGCCTCATACACTAATGAGGTGACTTACAAAATTTGAGAATTGCCTCCTAAAAAGTGTCAGAGAAATGAAGAAAAATGTAACTCGGACTTAAGCCACTTTTTTGATGGCTCTCGAATTGAAAAAGGTCACGTCGAATGATCGCATTTCAGGGGTCGAACAGAAATTAAGAAAGAAAATCTTTTTTTCCCCACTCCATCAATAAACGTTTACATTCAAAATTATGTGTAGCCCCCGATCATCTTTCTTTAAAGATATCTCTGAGACGTTGTGTGATGAAAGGCTGAAATTTTGTACATCACTTCATTAGTGTCGGGGGCATATTTTATTATTTGAGAATTTTTTTTCTACAGGAGTCGTACACAAATTTAAAAAGTGTAACATTCTGTAAATGAACGAGAGGAATTTTTTCTTAACGGAGTCATTTCTGACCTTATTTTGAACATTTTTTTCAAATGACATAGCCCACTTATCTCTAATAAAGAATTAAAGCCCGTTATCACCTTTTTGGGACACCCTGTATACTGAAATACTACTCTTATACTGGGCTATGCATCGCTGTATTTCGCTGTATATTGTCTCAGATCATGAATAGGCGCTCGTTATACGGAGGTATGCTTCATGAGACAGAATACAATAGGGGAGTTGGGGGACACAAGGCGACAATTTTCATTGTTTTATAATAATTTCTTAGCTTTAAATTAAAAATAAAAATTAAATGCATAACAATATTTTGAGAAGCTTCAGCTTTAAAAGTTTTCATTCTAATTCTTTTTCTCAATTTATCCTTATTTTTCTTTTTTGAAAATAATCAATTTTTAAAAGATATTCATGTTGTCACATTTTTCCATTTTGCGGCTCACAATGGGACAGCATGTATATCTAATTTGAGTATTTTTCAATTGAAAATGGGATTTCTATTTAAAAAGTTACCAAAAGTCGCCACCAGGGGACACACTGACGCTGTTTACCGAATAAAAGGCTTTAATTTAGATAATTGAAGATTAATCGTGAAAAAGAATTTGGACGTCATGAGTTAAAAATGAGTTTCAATTATTGATGGCAGCATTTGATTCGATTCTTGAAAGTACTCGAGTGCAAAGTGTTCGATTCTTGAGAAAATTCGAATTTTCACATCACTAGTTGCAATTTTTAATTCAATTTTCAGTACAGTGTTTTCGTTGGCTAACACTGGTCATCTTAAATTCTAAGACTTACTTTTGCAATTCTTTTATTTTCTTTGTAAATTCTTGAATGAAGCGTTCCAGGGTACTGACGATAGCTTTCTGGGTGTCTAGCAGCTGCTCCAAACCAGCCATAGCGGAGTATAATTCTGCTGTGGTGAAAGTGACAAGCGATGCGAATGACACGAAGAATATCAGAAAACAGTTCATCCTGAAACGATGAAATCTGTGTTATTTGCTTTAATGATGCAGAGTACAGAAAACGAGTGTATTGCTAAGTCACATTGACAGGGCCTCCGAGAGAAATTTTATAAGGCGGGACAGAAATATTCCCCCCTCCTCCCCAACTTGTTCTTGCCTCAAGAAATATATTTTAAATTCTGTGCAATTTTACTTTAAAAGTAGTTATTAAAAATAAAAAAGTTAATATTGTGGTGTCATTTTTATTCTTGCCTAAATTATAATTTTAATAATAGTATTTACAATCTGTAATAATGTATTATAAAAAATATAAAAAAATGAAGTATCATTACGGTATTTTTATAACCAGATTCCAAAAGCTTCCTTTGCCTTACCACCCTTGCTGTCTAAACATGTGTTGCAAATCACCATCACCAACAGTGTGTTATTTATCTGTAAATGCATCAGTTCATATTTTGCTATAGTTAAACACACAGTTTCGAAAATTAATTTTGTTTTCTTTTAGTGATTTTTATATAGAATGCTAAAAGAAAAGAATGAGTAAGGAAATCTTCATATTTAGCGATTTTTTATTCATGCTTGAAGATTAAAAATATATATAAATGTTAGAATTAGCATATTTATTATTTAACTAGCTGAAGTACCCGTCCTCGACGGGTTAGTGAATGCAAATTTCCAAAAAGCAAGAACTTTCGTCAGCACTGTAGGAGTACACAGAATGGATGTAGTATACGTTGCTAGAGTAAAGACAGCGAAGTTATAATTTTTATGTATTGTTAAAATATTACAGGTTAGAGAGTAACTAAGTAATATCATTTCATTCGCTTTAGTCGTAATTATGTGATGCGCGAACGAATATTTACGCATATTGAAATAATTTTCGCAAAATCTCAAAATTTAATCAATATTTTTGAAAAATTGGAAGCCTAGAATTTCAGTTGAGTGACAACCTACTTAATCATGTCACCCAAATTCGTTTTATTCCCTGCAGTCTTTATTTCGTAATGCTGGAACAAATTTTCAGCATTTTAAAACGATTTTCACAAAATCTCAAAATGTAATCAAAATAGTTTAAAAATTCAACGCCTATAAATTAAGATTAGCAACTACCTATCATATCACTAAATTTCGTATCATTCGTATTAGTCGTTATTACGTGATTTTTGAAGAAATATAAACGTATTTTGAGAGAATTTTCACAAAATCTCAAAAAAATGTTTCAAAAATTGGACACCTGTAGTTTATGTTGAGCAACCCTCTATCATGTGACCAAATTTCATATCATTCGCTTTAGTCGTTATTACGTAACGCGGGAACAAAGATTCACTCAGTTTTAAACGATTTTCGCAAAATCTCGAAATCTGATCGATTTTTTTTTAATTAGATGCTAATAGTTTAAGGTGAGTGACCACCTATCATTTCACCCAATATCATTTTTTCACCTTTGCAGTTATTACGTGATATGCGAACACAAATTTACGCAGTTTCAAATGATTTTCGCAAAATCTCAAAATCTAGTCAAGATTTTTTTTTAATTCGACGCCTATGTTTTAAGTTGAGTGAGCACCTATCATGACACCTAATTTCATATCATTCGCTTCAGTCGTTTTTACGTGATGCTCGAACACAAATTTAAGCAGTTTGAAAGGATTTCCGCATCTCAAATCATCAGTAAAATCGCCGGTAAGTGACCCACATGAACCAATATATCGCTCATGTTTTTCGAAACAAATTACGCGAGGATTCGCAACTCACCTAGTTTTTAATCGAGCTTGTGAGTGACCACCTATCATGACACCCAATTTCATATCATTCGCTCCAGTCGTTTTTACGTGATGCTTGAACACAAATTTACGCAATTTGAAACGATTTTCGCAAAATCTGAAAATCTAATCAAGATTTTTTAAAAATTCGACGCCTATGTTTTAAGTTGAGTGACCACCTATCATGACACCCAATTTCATATCATTCGCTTTAGTCGTTTTTACGTGATGCTTAAACAAAGAAAGCGTCACGGACAGAATGACAGAATGACAGAACGACAGACAAACTTTTTTTTGAGGGTCGCATCAGATTCCCGGGTGCTTGAAACGGATAGAAATCGCAAAATTTTTGAATGCCAAGAAATGTACAGACAAAAGTCTAATTTTATTTATATAGATTTTAATAATGGCTTTTCGTGCCTTTTTACTTCCAAAATTTCGTATAACATCATCAAAATTAATAGTTCTGGCACTGTCAGATTCGATGCTTAGTGTTGCTAAGTCTACAAGTCACTCTTGAGACATGGTTGATCTTAAGAAATTTTTTATGAATTTCAATTTGCTGAATGATCGTTCAGCAGAAGTTACCGTTGCTGGAATGGTTAAAAATACCCTAAGGGCAATGCAAACATTTGGAAATAGATCGTTCAGTTTATATTCTGTTAGTATGTTCAATAAATCCAGAGGCTTTAATTGATTAATTCCAAAATTAGCTTTGTGGACGGATGGTAAGTGAATTATTTCTGAAAGAAAATCTTTATTATTCAGATCATCTTGGTACTGTTTCGATAGAAATAATGCCTTTTCTTTCAAACTGCTTTCAGGTATTGTTAAATACTGCCATAATATTTTAAATTTACTTGACAAGTTTTTGACAGCATCAAATCGCACAGATCGAATCGTACCATCCCCTATGACACTATCTACCAAAGAATAAAATACATAAATTTTAAAATATTTTTCTTCATTATCTAACTGTTTATCAGTTTCTTTACTATCCAGATGATGCATTTTTTGTTTTTGTCGTCTCTCATCATATCCACGGGAAAATGTTTTCTCGATCTCCATACTTAAAGCTATAGTTTTAGCTTCAGACCAGACTGAATTCCAATCATTTCGACGTGTTTTCAGATCGGAAAGCAATGCTCCTATATTTTCAGCTTCGACATCAATTGTTGTATTTCTGTCTTGGATGACTTTATTGCACATATCGATTCGAAGCAATATTTTGAACCACACACCTGACATTAACACACACACACGAAAGGTAACATATACCATAGAACTCCATTAATTTCATTTTTAGTTTTTGGAGTTAAATTTAAATCTTTCAATTCTTGCAGTGCTAACTTGATGCCAGAAAGGTGATTTGGAAACGGTTTGACACTGTGAATTCGATCTGACCATCTGGTATCTGACAAGCTGTGAACTGTCGATATGCTTCCGTAAAATTTCCCAGCTCTTCGGACTAGAACTAAATAAATTATAAGTTGTTTGTATTGAATTTTTTAAAAGCAAAGATGTAGAAAGGAAATTTGTAGTGCATTTTGAAAAATTCACGGGCCCCGGGGCAGTGCCCCGGCTCCCCCCCCCCCTCTCGCTGGGCCTGCGCATTGAAGAAGTTTTAGTACAGTAAAGCCTAGCTTAAACAAACTCTTAACTAAGCCAAAACCTGTGTTTAATGAAAATAACTAACGGCAAGGCTCTGTAGAATAAAAAATGAATGCATTCTAGGGCCCAGGAAATATTTCTATCCTGTGATTAAGACAAATTTCGCAGCACAGTAATTTAAATCACTGTGTGTTTGATGTAATGAACTTTACAAACTTAACAAGCACGTGGTTATACACACTACAGTTCACTGCTAATATTTCAAAACCACAACCAGAAAAGTATATTTCTTTCACGCCAGGGTCGTAGCCAGAAATTTTTCATGGGGGGGAGGGGGGGTTACAACTACTGCAATTCACATATATGCATACATGTGTGTGATAAAGGAGTGAAGAATATACATTTTGTATGGCAAAAAATTCCTCATGGGGGTCGTTATGACCCCCCGTAACTCCCCCTTGGCTACGCCCCTGTTTCGCGCATATGCTTTAGCACTAAGCTCGCCAAATTCCAGATTTGTACTGCTGCCATAGGCGGGGCCTGATTTCCGAGAGGGCATTCGGGGCAAGCGCCCGGCCCGACATAAAAAGGGGGGAAAACTGTTTTTTAAATTTAAAAATTTGTAAATTTTGAAAAGAATTTTCGAAAGAGGGGGCCCTCAATGAAGCTTTTGCCCAGGGCCCCCAACTCGGCTAATCAGTCCCTGGCCATAGGAAAGCCCAAAAAGACATCTAAATCCTAACAAGCGCAAATCCTTTAAAGTGAGCTAGTGTCTAAATAGTGCATTCGATTGACATCAAATTAGGTGCGCATATTATAGGTCACGATCTTACATTTTAGCTTAAATTTTAGCGAGTGTACGCCGTACAGTTTTTTGCAGAGCTACAAGAAAGTATTCTTATACATTGCGGCCTATACACTCAAATAATTTTAAGTGCTCTAGTGCCTGAACACTAGATCCGATTGAGTTGAATGAAATTTATTTAAACGCTTGGTATCACGTGTTCGGAAAGTCGTGTGGAGCCACTCCAGATTTTTTCAGGTTATAAAGACGCAGTGGCGGATACATATTTTTTAAGGGGGGGGGGGGAGTAATTAAGAAAATACTTGCTTCATCTCAATAAAATGAAGCAATGTAAATTATTTTGAGAGACTAATTTATACAAAAAAAGATCATTTGACTTAAACGCAATAAAGTAAAATGTTGTCCGTAAGCAATGCTTTTTTTTGGGGGGGGGATGAAGCCCCCTATCCCCTTCCCTCAGTCCGCTATTGTACAGACGTAAAGTGGAGGAGAACTTTGAAATTCTGTTGAGACAGCATGACATCTAAATGTAACTTCTTTCAAATAAAAGAATTATGTTAATTAACAAAGGTTTTTGACATAAGCAAAGTAAAACTAAGTTTGTATTTTTAAAAGCATTGACTTGGTTAAATGCATTTTTATAAAATATAATAAATCCAAGGGACCAGCCAAACACTTCGAGTAAGCAGGAGTTAGTGTTATCGGTATTTGCCTCCTTCCCGATTTCTGTGCAAAAGTTTACATTTTTGAGTGCTATAATGAGTGGTTAGTCGATATGGTACTACTTATAGTTAAAGAAAAAAATGTGTTGTTAGTATTTTAAATGATAAAAAAATGTGCGGGAAGTTTCTTTACTCTCGAACCCGAATTAGACACAAGGGAGGAGAAGGTATCTTTTATTATTAGTATTATTCACCGCGATATAAACTGAATGGTAAGAAATTCGAAGTTTAAAAAGTTTTCTCCTGATGTAACGTGAATACACGCTAGATACCCAGAGAAGTCCTCTCCCAAGGCATTTGCCCCCGCTTGTGTTTCTCCTTTCTTTGACGTGGATTTATAAGCGGTTCCTCACGACAAGCACACAAATCCGAATACATGTTCCAACACAACAACAAGAACAATCCACTTCCCTAGTAGCGCAACAAAAAACGTTCAAAAGACGTTCTCAGAACGTCCAAAAAACCTTCAAAGTACGTCTTTTGAACGCCTTTTAAACTGCTTGAGCTACTGGGGTTATCACTAATCAAGTTATTGCGAGTTCAAGGCCGTAGCCAGAAAACATTTCGGGGGGGGGAGGGGATCGAACACCCATGACGCCCCCTCTGGCTACGGCCTTGCGCCACTTCACTGTATTGATAACAAATGTTTACCAAAAGGTAGTAACATCTGATTAAACATGATTCATCCACTTACTTTTTTGCCACCAAAAAGAAACCTGTCAGAATAATATTATCTTCTAATTTAAATCTTCTGAACTCATCTCAATCACCTAAGAAAAAGTGAAAGCTTCTTCCTCTGCATCGCGTTCTGAACACGTATTTCAAATCTCTGAAAGAAATAGCAACACAGACCTTCGTGCAGACGAGAAGCTTTAGCCAGCTGTGCGGGAGATACAACCACAATAACTGGCACCGACCGTAAAACGCGAGAAAGTCCAACGAATAGCCAACGAACCATTCGAGTGCGTTCTTATGCATTCCGATCCGTCTCACCGAGCCCCCCTTTGTGTTCGAATTCTGCGTACTTTGTCATATTGCGCACTTGATGTTTTCTTTTGTGCCCAAAGAATAATCTTTAAGAAGTGGAAGAATACGCTATCTTCCTTTCAGTTCTTTCTTTCAATTTTTTTTTTTAAGAATATGCAGATTTGGTTGTGGCAGAAATAAATTATTCTACTGTGGCGAGCAGGGGGGTGTCCACTAAACTTGTACCTCTGAAAGGGAGAGTTTTGGCGGTTAGCCCGAACTTTTATTTTTTGGGAGAAAGTTTATTCAATTTTTCTGAAAACGGAAAAGAAAAATTTTTCTTTCTAACATTTCTTTAACAAAGTGCTTTATTGGGACGTCAAGGTAGAATGATGACTAGGACCTGTATATCAGAGGGGCAACCAAGACACTTGCTAGGGCGCTCTTGTTTTGCCGTGATTAATTTTGTTTTTTCTAAATTTCTGTATTGAGAAATTTGTGTATCTCTCTCTCTATTCTAAAAAAAAAAAAAAAAATAAGTAACGTACGCTGTTGCCTCCACCGTCGCTGTTAAGAGCTAGTTCGGCTATCTCCTCCTAAACAGTGGGGATTCGAGTTTCGACTAAGGTGTCCAAGGATTCAGTAAATTCCGAGGAACCTGATAAGCTGACTTAAATTTCGAAAATCGAATTATTTTAGAAGATATTAATAAAAAACTGAAAAAATAAACATAATGGTTGCCAGGTTAGTCAACTTTCGCCAGCATAAAATCATTCATTCCTTTTCAACAAAGCAATTGCAAGTATGTAGAATCGCGTGAAATTGTCAAACATGAAGTAGAATTACACCAATTTTGCGTCAAATTAAAAAGTATATGAAATAAATAACTCAAATGCTCCTATTCACCGTCTATCTCGACCGCCGGTTTACAGTAAACTCTCGGTCGAACGCTCCACTGGTATACCATCTGAATACCACTTGAGCGTTCACCCGAGAATCTGCAGTAAACCGGCGGTCAAGGTAGACGGTGAATACGGGCATTAGTGTGTTACACAAAGTTGACAATTTTCAAATAATAAGTTCGCTTAGACAACACGAGTTTGAAACTAGCGATTATTCGTTTTTCCAAAACCGAATAACTAATTGTAACTGATTTTAAAAGCGCCATCTTGGTATTAGGTACGATCTGACAAAATGGTATCTTTCCAAGCAGGGTGAATCTAAACCGCGAGTTCCGAAATGTTAGAACCCACTATCTTGAAAATGAAAAATAATTAAACTGCAGATTATTTTAAAGCCGATTCGGTCCAGCTGGAGTATTTGCTACCAGTAGAAATATTTGGTGGCGTTAACTATGCCATTATAGCAGCTATAGTACGCTTTGGATATTTGCCTGCGCGGCGAGATGATATAATTCGTGGTGATAAATACGCCAATCTGCAAAAGATTATGTACATCAAAATATGGATAATAGTTTTCCGAGAACCTTACATGATCAGTAATTATAGGTTGTGAGCATGTGTAAATCACCAAGTAATGGAAAGTCGATATTGGTGGCAAGTTATCCCGTGTGTTCCTTAGTTTTTATCAAAGAAAACATATGAAGTACTGCTTTCTTAGAGCTAATTATTAACTAGTATACATATATGTAAGTCGCCAAATTATGAAAAATCGCCTTAATTGAGTAATACACAAGGTGTTCCATGGATTTCACATAATTAAAAGTAGTGCGAAGTTTAAATTTTTATGTTGCAAGCAACATGCAAGAACCAAGCAACGTGTAGCTCGGTAACATTCTATCTGATCCAACCTGTGGGTTTTGTTTGTTGAAATTATGCCTTTTTCACGAGAAAGTGTTACGAGAGTTTGTTAAAATTATGCCTTTTTCAGCGTAGTGAGTCTAGGGGCCTTGGCCCTTCTTCTTCAAAAATAAATAACCCTAATAGCATAGCACGGCAACTCACGTGCGACCGTACTGTGACGGTCACAATTGAGTCTTACGTAGTCATTGTGACAGCGACGCGTAGTGACTGTGAGGTCTTATTCTCGTCCGGTGACAGTCACAATGTAACAACCCCACAATCAGGCACGTATCAGAAAAAAATTTCGGAGGGGTTCCGAAAAATGGAAAAAGTAGAATTTTTCACACTTCAAGTACTTCATTATTGGTTGGTTGGTATTGAGACCCTTAACCAGGGGGCTACTTCATCATTATCATTTTGTTAACAAAAATTGAAAATTTCTGAGGGGTCCGCAACCCCTGGACCCACCCCTTGAATACGTCCTTGCGCACAGTGTAATCACAAGGTGACCACGAAGTGATAATGCAATCTCGCCAAGAATAAAATTAATTTTGGTGCTGACATCTATTGAGAATGTTCTGAACCACTTCCAAATGATAGCTGTACATACCGGGATGCATATTACCAAACCTTACATTCATTCAGACCCGCATTTTCCGTCCGCCCACGGAACTAGGAATCGAGATCCCTGATTGGTTAGCTCACTGACGTCATGCCTGCCCACCGAATTCGAAAACTGGTGAGTCTGTACGGCAAAATACTTATGTATTAAAATGATTAATTATCATGAGATGAAATACCAGCGAAATAAAAATATAGGCAGCTTGGACTAGTTTTAGATGAAATGCAATAAAAGAATATACGATTTAAATTACGAGTGCATTACAAATCTTATTTTAAACCTTATTTTCCACTGGTGCTGAGATCTGTTATTATATAAGTAGACTTATATGACACGTTAAGTAACTTTTCATAGACGATTTTTTAGAAAATTATTTAAAAAAAAAAATCTCTAGACTGTTTTCGATGCGTGTCTATAAAGTTTAGTTTAATTAAAATTATTATAAACTGAAATAAATATTGAATAATGCAATTATTCAATATTTATTTAGTAGAATTTTTTTCCATAAAAGAATTTTTTTTTTTTTTAATTATGAATATCGTTTCTTGAATAATGGCATGTACTCTAAATATTAATAAATGACTTAAGTTACAACTAGATGCGTGAGATTTAATTAATTAATAAAAAAGGGAATTTAAATAATTCATTGCATTTTCTTTTTTTCTGCAGTTATTTAGTTGTAGTGTGGATATTTAAAAAAATTTACAATTTAAAAAACATTTAACCACTGTGTGTGTATTAAGTATAATGTTGGATTTAAAGTATATTTCACTGATTGAATTATTTTAATTTACATTACGACTTTTTAAAAATTTACGTTCAGGTTTTTTGTTTGTGATTTTTATTTAATGAGGTTCTTAACATAATTTCATATATTCCAAGATGTTTTTGTTTTTTCTTGAATTCTTGAAGGCATGTATTTTAATTCTTTATTTTTTAATCATGAATTACGATTTTATTAAAAAGCATTTTAGCTTTAATGTTTTTTTTTTTTTTTTCATTTATTGCTGAAGGTGTTGGTTAACACTTTAAAGCGTGAGAACCCCATAGAAAGTCCTCCTAAGAAGGCACCTCCCCTTGGCAGATTGCCCTAGTGTAGCGTTGCCATAATCACACATAACAACAACACTTTAAAAGCACTTTAAGCCTCATTGTTTGTCTAAATCATGACGCAACATTTTTTTTATAAATTAGATTCCTCTCTCCTTGCATCTCTTTTTCAGTGTTGATAAGGGATTATTCATGATATTTTTCTAATGTGCATTTGTCCGTATTTCTATAATTTTGATGGATATGTTGATTCTAGTTCATAAATTATATATATATATATATATATATATACATATATATATATATATATTACATACAGTAAAATGCCTCTGAGATATCAACTCTCTTAACGACCATTATTTATTTTGAAAAGCATTTCCTGCCATAGACAGTTTTAAATTTAGTTTATAAATTGCAGTTTTATACAAAGAGCTCTCCAAATTGTTTTCCTCTTTTCACGACTTTATTTAGAAATTATTAGAATTTCTTTTTGACTTGGTCTATGGCAGAAAATGCTTTTCAAAAAACAATTATGATTGTTAAGAGAGTTGATATCTCAGAGGCATTTTACTGTATATATGTAATAATAAAATAAACTTTTCTAATTTAATCTAATTTAATTTAATGTTATTTGAAAAAGCTTCTTTAATCTCTGTTACTCTTACTGTAAAGTTTGTTTCTCGGCCGTACAAATATTACGCTCAGAGACGATTTTTGAAGTTCCATAAGGAGTAAAATTGTTGATTTAGCAGTATTTGCAGATTTCTGTGGTTTCTTTGCTGCGCGTTTTTAGAACTCCTGGGTAAGCAGATGTTTCTCATGTCTTGATTGACAATCTAGTTAACTAATTACGTTTGAGAGTAACGCCTTCGCGATCGTGTTGCGCCCTGCCAGCAGGTGTAGTAACTAGGAGAGTATTTAAGCAAGTGCACAAAAATTTCGGGAGCTTTTTCAGGAGCTTGGAGCTTTAGTCTTGTTAGGAGCTGTTCGAGATCACAATGTAAAGAGAAAGATAGCCCCGGAGCAAAAAAGGTCGCCGGCCTGACTCCTGTCCTCTGTCCGAACTTTGAAATAAACTATTCAGTTCAACCTAGAAGCCTGGTGTAGTGTTGATCATTTCAACAAATGATGGCGTAAGGCCATTCCTTATATATATATATATAATTTATGTACTAGAATCAACATATCCATCAAAATTATAGAAATACGGACAAATTCACATTAGAAAAATATCAGGAATAATCCCAAATCACTGAAAAAGAGATACAAGGAGAGAAATCTAATTTATAAAAAATAAGTTGTGTCAGTAATTAGACAGACAATGAGGCTTAAAGTACTTTTATAATGTTAACCAACACCTTACGCAATAAATGAAAAAAAAAGCATTAAATCTAAAATTCTTTTTAATAAAATCGTTATTCATGATTCAAAAATAAAGAATTAAAATGCATGCCCTCAAGAATTCAAGAAAAAACAAAAACATCTTGGAATATATAAAAATTATGTTAAGAACCTCATTAAATAAAAATCACAAACAAAATACCTGAATGTAAATTTTTAAAAAGTCTTAATGTAAATTAAAATAATTCAATCAGTAAAATATACTTGAAATTCAACATTATACTTAATACACACCCAGTGGTTAAATGTTTTTTAAATTGTAAAATTTTTAAAATATCCACACTACAACTAAATAACTGCAAACAAAAATGGAATGAATTATTTAAATTCCTTTTTTATTAATTAATTAAATCTCACGCATCTAGTTGTAACTTAAGTCATTTATTAATATTTAGAGTACATGCCATTATTCAAGAAACGATATTCATAATTTTTCAGAAAAAAATTTCTTTTACTTTTATGGAAAAAAAATTCTACTAAATAAATATTGAATAATTGCATTATTTAATATTTATTTCAGTTTATAATAATTTTAATTAAATTAAACTTTATAGGCACACATCGAAAACAGCCTAGAGATTTTTTTAAAAAATAATTTTCTGAAAAATCGTCTATGGAAAGTTACTTAACATGTCATATAAGTCTACTTATATAATAACAGATGTCACACCAGTGGAAAATAAGGTTTAAAATAAGATTCGTAATGCACTCGTAATTTAAATCGTATATTCTTTTATTGCATATCATCTAAAACTAGTGCAAGCTGCCTATATTTTTATTTCGCTGGTATTTCATCTCATGATAATTTATCATTTTAATACAAGTAAATAATAAAAGTATTTTGCCGTACAGACTCACCAGTTTTCGAATTCGGTGGGCAGGCATGACGTCAGTGAGCTAGCCTATCAGGGATCTCGATTCCTAGTTCCGTGGGCGGACGTAAAATGCGGGTCCGAATGAATGTAAGGTTTGGTAATATGCTACCGGCATTCGATCCCTTGACCTCTCGAATATTTTTTCCAAGAGTCTCAAAGCTTTTTTTTGTTTTGTGCCTAGGTAGGAGGGCTTTCTAAGGGGCTCTAACGCGTATTGACGTTACATCTGGAGAAAACCTACCAAAACTCCAGACCGTTAGATCGACAGCCGCGTGATGGGACCCAAACCCGGGACCTTCACACTTCGGCCATCTACCATTTTCAGTGGCATAACCACTGTGCCATGGTGAGGCCAAAAGCTAATGATTTCTTGAACTTTTTCTAGGTTCGATACATTGCGTAGAAGTATACTTTATAGTCCATAAATTTCAACACGAGCTTATGATTTACCTTTTATCTTAGGTTAGGTTTTTTTTTTTTTTTTTTTTTGAGTTATTTTCGATTTGTCAGAGCGTTATGTTTAATTTTGAATTCTTATTATTTTAATTTATTTCTTATTTACTAGCACTCGGGTGCTATTTCTTTCAAGCACGGGATTTTGTCTACGCGGCGAGCAGTGGTCACTTTTCCGTTTTCTTGGTTATGCAGGTATTCAGTTCATCTATCATAATATCCAATCTCTAAATGCTCACTATGATGATATGATAGCTGCAGTGGAGGATTAATGCAAGTTTATCGGGGGGGGGGTGCGGTAAGTTTGTCGGTGGGGGCGGTTAATTAGAAGATTGACATATACAGCCATTTTATGGAAGTAAAATAGTATCTTTTACACTAGTTTCTTATTTCTCGGTGGGGGGGGGGGGCTTTAATCCGCCCTTGAATAGCCGATCCATGTTTTCTGCGGAGTGATTTTGATATTGCTAACGGAATCATGGACTATACAAACAGACGATTTTCAAATACCGGAATTCACTTGGGTCGAACGGATAGACAGTGGTTTCCAAAACAGAAAGCCATCTGGAGTTATGAAATGATTTTTATAAAGGAAAACTTAATGAAATACTTTACCCGTGCCTACACGAGCCAGATCAATGGTGTTCAAATGGACATTGCGTATATTCAAGATAAAGTCAGATTTGCACTTACATACGCTAATCCTCGAATTTCTTATGAAGATAAATTAGATGTTATATTCGAAACGTTGTTGAAGGAGGATGATTGTAAGACTGTTTTAGTAGGAGATTT
>JAWZYV010015895.1:0-54185 GCA_038373885.1 Cheiracanthium punctorium
AGAAAATAAAAAGTTAATAAAGTGATAAACAGCCAAAATCAATCAGTTTTTCTTGTAACATATTTTATTCATCACTTGGCTCTGCAAGCTTTAAAGACAGGCTTCTCAAAAACTCGGTATAATTCAGAATGCTTCTTCATAGACAGCATGATGAACTTTTATAGAACAACAAAACTGCAGGTCTTATCCCATTTTTAGGGAGAAATTCACGAAAGTGGAAACTGTATCTGATGGCTAATTCTCCCTCTATTTTGGACAATACAATATGTTATAAATTTTTCTCTGAGTATTTCACTTCTATAAATTAACCATTTGTATTGCCATAAATACAGCTTGTGAAGAGAAATTCTGAATTTTCAAATTTCTGACATAGTTGAATTCTTTTAAAACCTGTTCAGAAATTGCATTATTTCTTGTAAAAAAAAATAATAATAACTTGATTGAAACATTTTGTTTCTACTCAGTGAGACACTTAATGAAACACAATTTTTGTGAGAAATCTACTACCCATCTGATTCAGTGCTTAAGATATACATTCTTCTAAAATGGGATGCTTGCAATGCAAATAATAATAATAATATAAAATTCACACAGACATGTGTATAAGGAACATTTATAACATATGATATGAATATAAAATTAACTCCCAAATTTAAAAATACACTGAAACAGTAAGTAATTAAAAATAAATACATACTTATATCTAAAGACATCCAAAGTAGTATTCACCCTTATCAAAGGTTCTTGAAAAATCACCCAGTCATCGCTGTTATTAACTCTCCTATATTTCAAGAAAATGAGTATTCAGTACATAAAAAACATTCTAAAAGTTTCGTTTTCTAAAGCAACCAATTTATATGAATATTCATTTATTATCAATTTATATATATTTAACTAATGACCAACCAAGTTAGGAGTCTTCAGTTAAAATTTACATTTAAACATTATCACAAGAACAAATGATTCGGTGGTAGATCGAGGGGTAATGGGATGAGTGGCTATAGGGCTTCAGTCCCCCCCCCCATCTCAAATCCAGGCAGCAATTATGACATAAAGTCGCTTGAGTCAGAAGTATGGGTCTAAATGGGGGCCCCCCTTACATTTTGTTTCTTCACCGACTCTGACAATTGTCTTTCTGTATTTTCCACAGTATTTACCCGCTTGCCCATGATAATCAGGGAACAATCATATTACATTAAATTTTTCAGTAATATTTGACTTATTTATTAAGATATATTTTTCAGAAATTTGTATATGAATGCATTTAAAATTATTTCAGATTTTAAATGCAAAAATTATGTGTAACAGATAAACAGTGATAATTCGCAAGTAATAATATATTAAGATGCTAACATATCAAAAATATATACTTGTGCAATATATATGAGGAATATTTGAAATATACACCCAATATTATGGATACATTTTAAATAAATTTAATTTAAATTCATTGACAATATAATGGGTAAATATTAATTTGCTACAATTTACATTAGTATTTATTTCCAATTTAATGATAATATTGAATAATTAAGTATATGAATATGAAAAAATAAAAATACTATAAAATTAATTACTTGTCAATATTAGGAATACATTAGAAATATTACCAATGTTTACCTAATATTGTGGATACATTTTAAATACATTTGGGCTAAATATTAACTTGCTGCTATGTAAAAATACTGGTTTGGGTTTTCAATATTTTACAATCCTGTGAGGTGCTATTTGAAAGTTTATTGGTAATGGAACTACTTCAGAACTACTTCCAAAATATAGCCAATATTGCAGATACATTTCATTTAAATTCAGTAGAAAAAGGATTAAAAGTATTTTGAATTTTTAAGTAAATTTTACCAATATCATAAATTTATTTACCCTTAATGATACCCAGTAGAAGACCCAAACTCTGAAATCCATGCTGTCTGCTTTCTCAACAATGTCAATAAATAATGAAATCTGTTCAGCTACCTGCAAGTTCAGAAAACCACAGAATAATATTAAATACTTGAAAAATATAACATTAATGATATGGGCACCCATAAGGGGGGGGGGCTCAAGGTAGGGAACTTGCTCCCCCCCCTTAGGAGAGGAGAGCAGGGGCAGGGACATACCCCAAAAAAAATTCTGGGAGGGTCCAAAAATTTCGGAGGGGGTCCAAACGATGAAAAAGGCAGAAATTTTCACAAAAAGACTTCACCATTATTGCTTTGTTAATAAAAACTGAAATTTCGGAGGTGTTACAGACCCCCCCCCCTTCCTGGGTACGTCCTTGGCCAGAGGGTGACTGGTGGGGCTTCAGCCACCCTCGAAATAAGTATCAAACATAAGAAATGGAGAAAATTACATATTCGTGGGTAATTTTGAAAGTTCAGCTTGAAATTTTTAAGGTTTAGATACGTTCCTAAGCCAAACTCACTCCCCTCATCCCCCCCACTTAAGTATGTTTTTTCAAGCTGCAAAGATATGTTCTGATTAAATGAATTTAAAATGAAATATGCTAGATAAATTTTAAGTTTATGAACATTTCCTATGCAATATGTGAAATAACCTTTATTAAAAATGAAGTCTTAAAAAAAATGCAACTCAAAGCATGGCTTTTTCCATAACATTACAGAAATAATTCAGCAATCAAAATTAATTGAATGTCAACAATATTATTTGAATTGTCTTAGACTGAACAAGTGTAAAGTGAGCTTTATTTAAGGGGAATAGATGAAGTGAATATTATCAAATACAATGAAGAACCGTTCTGATTATACCATCTTTAAAATAAAACAAACTACATTAAAATCGGCTCATCCATTTGGGATCTATTTTGCCACACACACATCCAACTTTTAGAAAAAAAAAAACAGGCATTTAGTATCTTAGAATGAAAATTTAATAAACTAAATTCATATTCTGAAAAATTTAAGGACCCCTTAAAATGGGATGTCTGGGGCATGTGCCCTCCTTGCCCCTGTGATAATCATGGTCTTATCATCACAGGATTTTCAGTAGTATTTGACTTAATTATTAAAATATATTTTTCAGCAATTTGTACATAAATGCACCTAAAATTATTTATCAGATTTTAAATTTTGAAATAATGTACAGTAGATAAACAGTCTTAATTCACCATTACTGTGATATTAAGATGCTGACACATTAAAAATATTTGTTAGTACAATATGAGGGAAATTTATAATATACACACAATACTGTGTGGATACATTTTAAATATATTTAATTTAATTCATTAACATAGACAATATAATGGATAAATGTTGCTAATTTTTACCAATATTAGTTTTTATTTCCAATATAATAACAATGTGAAGGATTGAGTATATTAGCATTAGAAAAATAATAAAATGGTATAAAAATATTTTTAAAAATTACTTGTCAATATTAAGAATACATTATAAATATATATTTCGAATTTTTACTTAATATTGTGAACACATTGTAAAGATATTTGGGCTAACTACTAACTTGCTACTATTAAAAACTTTATCAGTAATGGAATTACTTCAGAAACATTTCCAGTATATAGCCAATATTGTGGATATATTTCATATGTTAATTAAATTCAATAGAAAAAAAATAGCATTATTTTTAATTGGTATCTAGGCTAAAAGGTAAGTTTTACCAATTTGAGAATTTTATTTACCAATATTGATACACAACAGAAGACATAAAATCTACCAAACCAAAATGTGCAAGGCTCTAAAATTAATACTGTATTACTAAATTTAATATTGTAACACTTACCTTTATTACCAGTAATATTAAACTTATCCGTTACTATACTATTGAATTATCCTTAAACAGTATACAAACTTTTCAATTCCAAAAATCTCGCATTTAACACCAAAAACAATAACTTTTTTTCCGCGTTGAATCAGTTTACCAGCACAAGTTCAAGTATCCCTTGTGTTTTTCGTACTACTAATGAAAGCTCACACATTCTGAATCACCTGCTACTTTCAGCTGGTTTCCCTGATTTAAAAGTGGACTTTCCTGAGGCCATCTGGGGTGTTCGATCGTAAATTATCCACTTTACCATATGAGAGAGAGGTTTGTGTATGTGTAAAAAGTGGAGAGGGAAATATTACACCACAACAAGAGAGCGGTTATTTTGATCTAATCACGTATATATGTATATTCTAAGCGTGAATCTGTGCTAGAATGTGCAATAAGATAAAATGATGCACATAGACATATTGAAATTTAATCACAAAATATTTTTTTCCCACGTTTATAATTTATTTCAATATAAATTGCATACAATATATAATTGATCATTATTTTCTGCTTTTGATTTAAAATTTTGTTTATGCTATTTGCAACAGGCGCGTATCCTTCCTAAAAATCTGACCCTTTACTTAGTTTAAAATTTGATACTGAGGCTACAGTTGAAACAGCTTGCTTACAATTTGATACACAGGTTAGAGCCCTCTCCACCCCCGAAATAAAATCCTGACTGCACCACCGATTTACAAACACGCATCAAAACATGCTCAAATATTATATACAGAAACAAAAAACGAATGCAAGATTTCAGCTATATAAGCATAAATAACATACTACGATCAAGTATAGAGGCGGATCCAAAGATCAATTTCTCGGAAGGGTATAAAATTAAAAGAAGCAGGCTTGTTTAAGTCTTAAAAACAAAATGTATAGTAAAGCAAAATGTTAACCCTAACCAAAGCAATGTCTGTCGGAAGAGCTGGAGTCCTAATGGATCCGACACTGAATCAATGTATCTTATATGTTGTGAATTATCAAATTTTAAATAACATTTACAATAATTGAAAAGTTATAAGGTTTTACTTACTTGTGTTAGCTAAAAGTATTCCATTACTTGTATGCAGTTGGTACTTCGCAACTGCAGTCCAATTCCAATATGGCGTCGTTTGAGTATGGAAGCAACGCACTCACTCCTGCTGAAGTGAACGCATCATGGGAAATGTGGTGACTCTCTCGCTAGAGTGAGCAGATAGCGCCTTCACCCTTACTCTAAGAGTGACATTGTCTCACTCTTGCAGTTAGGGTGACAGAATCCTATCGATGAAGAGTCATAATGCAGTTTTCTCACTCTTATCTCACTCTATCTGGGATCATTTGCCGGTGACTTTTTGTAAGAGTGACAATGTCACTCTAAATTTTTAAGAGAGTTTTATTATTGTAGATTGCCATAAAGGAGATTAACGTTTCACTATGTGTATCCAATAAATTAACATAAAAATATAGCCTATGCTGAAAATAGAAGTTTTTAGAGCTTTTTAAATGAACTTGTGTTAAATAACACAAAATATAAAAACAAGGGCATTAAACTTTTCAATTAACATTAAATCGGAATATCAAACATTTTGAAATACGAATATATGCAATTTTAGAAACTTAAAATAATATTATAAATTCTATTAGCCTAACATTTGCTCAAAGTAGCTTCCTTCGGCTGCAATGCAAGCATGCACCCATGTCAAAAACTCTTCCTGTACTTCGCGTAGCATACTCGGTGTTACACATCTGCATGCTACACATATACGATTTAGTAAGTCTGATGGACGTGTTGATTCTTTTTTATATACTTTATTTTTCGAGACTAGGGGCCAAGGCCCCCATACTCGCTACGCTCGCTTTTCATATGAGGCATTCGGCCCCTAATCAGGCTTATTCGTAAAAAAGACATAATTTCAACAGAGAAAACCCGAAGATTAGATCAGATAGAATGTTACTGTGCTAAGCTACACATTGCTTAGTTCTTGCATCGTCATTGGTACATAAAAATTTACATATTATTTGGTACATAAAAACATAAAAATTGGTACATAAAAATCACACTACAGTAGACCCCCTACCCCTCATAACACGGAAGATATTTTGTTATGGGAATCCGTGTTGTACGGGGCCTGAGCTATACTCCACCTGGAGTGCGGATTCCGCTTATAATCGCTGGAAAAATTATTTGTACTCTTCAGAAACACAATGATATTTAATGTTGCCATTCAAAGGTTATACTAATTAGGAGCTAAAGCGTAATAAAATAATAACATATGTTTCAGCTGTATTTTTAATAATGTAAAGCCTATTGGACACCTTGCGAATTTGCCACCCATGGCGATTTTTCATTATTTGGCGACTTGCGTACATGTAAAGTTAATAAAAGCTACGGAACAGATAGAATAGCCAGCCACCCATGGCGACTTTTCATTATTTGGCGATTTACACATACTCACAACCTATATTTACTGTTCATTTAAGGTTACCGGAAAACCGTTATCCATACTTTCATTTACATAATCGTTTGCAGATAGGCGTACTTAACACCACGAATTATACCATCTCGTCGCGCTAGCAAATATCCAAAGTGTACTATAACTGCTATAATGGCATAGTTAACGCCAAATATTTCTACTGGTAACAAATAATCCAGCTGGACGAGAGCCGGCTTTAAAATAATCTGCATTTTAATTATTTTTCATTTTCAAGATATTAGTTATTCTGTTTTGGAAAAGCGAATAACCGCTAATTATAAACTCCTGTTGTCTAAGCGAATTTACTATTTGAAAATTGTCAACTTTGTGTAACACATTTTGAGTTACTTATTTCATATAGTTTTTATTTTGGCGTAAAATGGGCGTAATTCTAACTCATGTTTGTAAATTTCACGCGATTCTAGATACTTGCAAACGCTTTGTTGCAAAGGAATGAATGATTTTATGCCAAATCTGGCAACCATTCTGTTTATTTTTTGAGTTTTTTATTAATATCTTCTAAAATAATTCGATTTTCGAAATTTAACTTAGCTCATCAGGTTCCTCGGAATTTTTCGAATCTGTGGGCACCTTAGTTGAAACGTAAATCCCCAGGTTTAGGAGGAAATAGGCCAACAAGCTTTGACAGCGCCAGCGGCCTTTACTTTTTTTTAGAATAGAGAGATACCCAAATTAAATTTCATGCTGTTCTGGAAACTCGCGGAATCTTTTCGCAATCGAAAGATTTCGTTTTGTGTACACAGCTATTCTCATGTCCATGCAAACGATTTATTAGTGAAAAAAAAAAAAATGATAATAAACTGTGTAATCTGGAAAATCTCTTTTAAACGAATTTGAATCCCAATTGTATGACGTCATATTCACTTGAAAAGGGTAAATTTGTCACGCAAATGATTTACTTTTTTGACTCTCGGAAATAAAATGATGAAAATAGCGAAAAATCGCTTAAAAAGGAGGGAACGGGTAGATTTTCAGATTTTTAAAGAAGCGCAGATTGTTTTCTATATTTTTTATACATGATCATGAAAATTTTCAAGCGGATCGTGCAAGACGGTGAAGAAGTTATTAGACTTTTTGTGTTAACTTTGTAAATTTCACGCGATTCTAGATACTTGGAAACGCTTTGTTGCAAAGGAATGAATGATTTTATGCCAAATCTGGCAACCATTCGGTTTATTTTTTCAGTTTTTTATTAATATCTTCTAAAATAATTCGATTTTCAAAATTTAAATCAGCTTAGCAGGTTCCTCGGAATTTTTCGAATCTGTGGGTACCTTAGTCGAAACTCAAATCCCTACGGTTTAGGAGGAGATAGGTCCAGAAGCTTTGACAGCGCCAGCGGCCTTTACTTTTTTTTAGAATAGAGAGAAACCCCAGAGAAAGTAATCTAAGGGATTCAAGTCTGGTGATCTTGGAGGCCACTCAACAATACCGCCGTACCCAATTATATTATTTCCAAATGTTTCTGTTAGAACAGTACGAGGCTTCAGTGATTTATTGTTTGGAGCATCATTATGATGAAATCACATTTGTGACAGATCTCGTAGTGAAACACACTAAGAAGTCAGTCACTGAGCCTTCTAAAATCGGTGCATATCTTTCGGATGTTAAAGCGCCATAAAAAAAAAAGGCCCAGTTAAGGTCTCTTTCCATATGCAGCATCAAACATTTATCGATCAACGCACTTGATGTCTGTTCGAGCGAATTATATGCGGGTTTTGCAGAGACCAATAGTGACAATTTTAGTATTTATAACTCATCGGTAAACATAATGTCACAACCAGCGACATATTATCATTTTGCTTGTTCAAAATGAAATTGCAGACATCAAATCTACGTTCTTTGTCTCCAGGTAATAAATCTTGTACCAAAACGGGGCGATATGGATATGTACCATATGTACATAAAATATGCCATACTTGCGGTTTAGAATAAAATAACCACATACTTCGCTAATTCTTCTTACACTAGACTGTGGATGAGCGAGAGCATATCCTAAGACATCTTCCACATGCACGTGCTTTGTTAAATCCATGATGCTTCTTCATCTTTTACGATTTAGAAAGCTACCGGTTTCTCTTAAACGCGTCACTACGTTTGATATTGTACTAGCAGATGGGTGATTGTCATTGGGTAGCTGCAGATCGGTATGATTGTAGCAGGTGGGTGATTGTAAATTTTATAGCATTTTGCTTCGCAGCCTCTCGCTTATTCGGATGAAATTCTCCATAAAGTAACACCATTTCAGTGTATTCATTAGTATTAAACTTCATCTTTCGTTTTCTATACTCAATAAGCTACGAATTCAAATATCATGAACTTTAGACAGACACTAACAAAGTAACTTAAACAACAGTTTTTTAACTCCAGTAAAATATTAAAATTTAATGTTTATCGTCTGTTGCCATATCAGCAGGAAAACTGAATCTCAAGCAATTACCGTCTGCCAACGATTTTACTTGAAACACGATATTTAATTTCAATTTATTCAAATACACTCAAAAAATTGTTAAAAGTTTAGATGTTCTGTCTTTTTATTAAATTTCTCATCGTTTCCACAAAACATTTATTTTTATTTACACAACTTAATAAAATTCTGTTACTTCATTTAGAGAAACGATTTTCGAAAGACCCTGGATAAATTTTTCTAGAGCCTCTCTATAACCTTCTGCTTATAGATCAGTATTCTAAAATTAGCTTTACTTTTTTCTCCGCATTATCCCAGAAAATTAAATTAAAACCTATAATTTAAAATTTCAACATTTATACAGTCCCCTAACGGTTCACCGTAGCGGGACATTTTTGAACATGGAAAAGTGACTTAAGTCAAAATGTCAGTTGCTTCATAACTCGGTTAATTTTGGTTGTATAAGGACGATTTTTTTTTTTTACTGTGCATGAAATTGTATAAAGAAAATTTTTCTAAATATACTGATAGGACCGGAGACCGCATAAAATTTAAATTTCGTAAATTTTATAGGAATTTATTTATTGACTTCAATTGTTTCAGATATAATAGATTATACAATTTAAAGCATTTTTTCAATTGGAACTATGTGTCTCTGACTAACGGTTTAGGAAATAGCCATTGCACAGCGTTAGCACTGGACACCCTGCATATTGTAAGTTAGCCCTTTCCAAAAAAATTACGTTGGTTTAGACTGAAATTTTGCTTTATTGTACATTTTATTCGGGTGAAATAAGCTTATTTCAAAATTTAGTCCCTCCTCCCCCCCCACACACACAAAAAGCATCCGCCACTGTTACTCAAGATCGATTTTTGGCTTACTATAATCGAAACATTGGCTTTTCCTTTACAGGTGGCACGGTCAGAAAAAGTTATAAATAATTTTTAATTGGAAATAAAATGGACTAAAAACTTCTAAATAATAAAAGTCCTGAATTTAAAGGTGCCGAGATTGACTCATCGCTCCCTGTACATCTGGTGGCCATGTTGAAATTTTGATTAAAACGACATTTTTATCTCTAATAGAAAAGGAAAAAATTTTTGTACAGTTCGAAAGATCTCTAAAAAATCCTCTTTCAAACCAATAACCTCTTTCAAAGTTGCAGGTAATTTCAACTCTAAATATCTAGCGAGATATCACGCCTTGAAAAAGTAAACACGGGCGAAGCAAAGAAAAATGAACGAGATCGACGAGAGGTGGCGACATCTGATTTATATTGTTAACTCCGTCGCGAAACGGTGCATGTGGAATCATGCGTTGAATCTTTGAAAAACAATCACGGAACACAATCCCTAGCGTAGATCGATTAGATGACCTCATATACTGGTGAAAATACTCCTTTTGCGTGACAAGCAATGAAAGGACAGTTTTATTTAATAGAGTATTTTTATGTGACGTCACCGAATTTTTTTTTTAGGTCAACTCTGATATTTAGGGGTAACAGAGCCACGTTTTCGGTCAATGACCATTTTCAAATGAACCAATGTTTGACCAAAAAAGTTGGTTGCTAAGGCGTGACGTAATGATAATGACGTAGGTGAAACAGCTCGGGGCCTTCGCAATTAGTAACGGGCCTGCGCGTGTATTTTGATGAGCCATCCAAAGAGGCCTACGGATGCTCGAGTCTTCACGTATACATCAGGCATTTCTTAAGCTTCCCAGTGCTTTCAAACGTTATTTAATGTAGTTTTAAGTAGTAATTGTGTTACTAATTCAAATACGAACTCATGATTAATTTTTTTTTTTTTTTTTTGCTATGATACATATTTACATAAAGAAAATAGATGCATATAATTTGAAGGAAAAACAAAGTAGCGCTTACTCTCATGATTCACGATTGCTTATTTTAGTTTCACAAGTGGATATTTAATATACTTTAAAATAACTAAATACACAAATGAGAAAGACATTTTTATAATGAATATTTCATGAACGTAGTCGTATTTCCTACGTTATTTTAAACAATTCAAGATTAATCTTTAACAAATGATCGATGTATTAAAGCGCATTTCAGTGTTTTCGGGATATCCTGTATATTAGAGAAAATTGATAAAATACGCTCTATAGCGCGATCCCTAAATTAATTATTCTTTAATAAAGACATTACATGTAGTATATATTATTCTTTTGTCGCTTTCTCAATCGAACTTAGGAATTGAGCAAGCATAATGAACGCTTGTACAAAATATTAACTACATTTGAAGTTTCTGTATAAACGGGCAAAAATCAATAATTTATAATCTACTGTATTTCTGCACTGTACCAGATGTAAGTCTTAATCACATAATCAAGGCATATATAACTGATAAATAACATTTTTAACTGGCAAAATTAAATTGTCTAAATAGTATCACAACGTCATGCTTATTTACAAGAATAAAAACTACTCAAGTAATACGATTTCTGATTAAAATAATTTATTTATAAATAACACATGAGTAATTATTCACTAAACATGATTTACATACATATTTTTAGAATTTCTAAATACATTATAAGCGTTCACTTACCTTTACATTCAGAGCAAAATGTTCGAATTTTAGGATAAATTTTCATGAAAGAAAATGGCGGAAGATATACAAAACGATTGCCTACATCTAAAGTTCTTTAGTACGACAAAAGTATAAAAAAATTGTTTTAAAATAATAAAATAATATAACATTTATAATACTTAGAATAATAAAATAGAATACTGTGACTGGGGAAAACAGGCCTCAATGATAAACTCATTTTTAGCGATGGCAACTCATAAGCAGGCCCGTTGCTTAGCGATGGCCCCGAACAGCTCTACATTTAAGTTCTTCGGGGACAGTCCCAAATTTCTGTATATTTATTTCGATTTGTTCCCACAATGTAAAAAAGCAATTGGAGACAATTTTTAATTACGGCATTGTTTTTAATTAGATTACAGTTAATTATTTCATTAATTAGAAAATGTCCCCAATTGTGTTTCATATTCGGGAGCATGTCCTCAATTTTACGTTCAAAAGTATGGTCACCTTAATTTAACTGAAAAATTTTATAGATTTTGGGCAAATTTATTGAGTAAAATTTTGTTTGCACAACACTTAAACATCTATTTGTAGGAATTCTTTTTTAGAAATTGGCAACACTCTTTGAGATGAGAAAAACGTTTTTGTTGTTATTTGTAGAAGTCATATATTTTTTTTTCATTGATCTCAGCCGAGTATTTTTAACTAGCCGCCAAGGTGTCCAGCTTCGCCGCCCAATATTATTTAGTTCTCTGCTTCACGGTTGGCTTACATTGGCGAAAGTTGCCAACAGTGGCTTTGTGCTACTGTTAGGAGTCTAAGCACATCTGCATACTAAAAAAAACTACTCTAAAACTTCTTCATATACACAGTTGAATAATTCAGAAGCAGGCCATACTATACTCTCAAAAATTATTTATTCAATTCACGGAAATTTTGCAGCAGTCAGTGCGGACGGAATATTCTCGTTAACTGACGAATATCCGTTTCTTTTTCTCCTGTCAATTAAAGGAACTTATTAGCAATTAGTTTAAGTTTCTCGAGACTGAAACCTTCAGCTTTCATGAATGTACTTATTTCAGCTAGAGCATACTGAAATCCAATTTCTTCAGAATGTTGGGAAATGAAATCTTCAGATAGGGAATCTTTATGCTGAGCCCAAAGTTAGGAACATTTTCCACTTCTCCAAATGCACCAGGGAGTGCGGAAATTATTCTTTGAAAAAGGAGAGATAAAATGGTGTATAAAGACGAATTTTTCTTAAAGTGTAAGGAGATAGCATGACAGAACGGATTCTAGACTAATGTTAGGCGTCTAAGCATAGCTGTATACTGTAAAAATTATTCTAAAACTTTTTCATATACACAGCTGAATATTTCAGAAGTAGGCGATACTACAGAAACAGCGTCAAAAGAACGGACTCTAGATAAGCCTACATACAATTGTCCATGACTGAACACTGGTTTAGATAGGTCTAAGCAAATTTTATCAAAAGTTGGGCCTTGTGACTTATTTATGGTCATAGAGAAAGCAAGTCGAATAGGGAATTGTTTGCGTTTAAATTTTAAGTGCATATTTGCATCTGATGGAGTCAAATAAATTCTAGGTATAAGGAAAGTTTCATTGTCATCATTCTCTATCTTCTTTGCTTCTATGATGCTGAGCTGCAAACCGCTAACAATTAGGCGTGTCCCATTACACAGACCTTTAGAAGGAGACAGATTTCTTAAAAGCATGACAATGGCTGCACACTTAACATGGAGATTATGAGGGGCATTCCTGTTGGAGTTAAACTATTTAAAAACTCTTCAGGATATGTCAGCGTATCCTGCGGATCTTCACTAATCACAGTGTCTACACTTTCATAAGTAACCTCAGATCCTGGTAAACAATTTAATACACGCTGATTAATTTCCATGGATAATTCATTAGTAACAGTTAGAATAGCACGCATTTTAAGCTGTTGAGGAGTCGCAGTTGCAAAATCTATATCATTATAGAGTTGCTTAACGGGATCTTGAACAGGGGAAAACATATTGATGGCAGTTTAATTTTCGTTCCATTTTTAGCTTCTCCAACATCTAAAAGCCAAGCTGAAAATTCTCTTTCAGTCGCCAGACTTCGCATATTTTCTTTGAGGCTCATTATTTCAAACACAGACCAAAATAGGTGCTTCTTTAAGCAGCTACCAACTGTAAGTGATCTTGAGCCCCTTAATATAACTGGCAGTACTTGTCTAAAATCACCACCAAGTAGAACAACTTTTCCGCCGAAAGGTTCTCTGCATTTTGTAAGATCTTGAAGTAATCTGTCTACTGCTAGGAAGGCATAAATATGGGTCATTGGAGCTTCATCCAACAATATTAATTTTGTCTCTAATAATAATTTTACTTCTTCTGAATTTGGTTTTAAACTGCATGTAGAGGTTGCATTTAAACTTAACGGGATTTTGAAAATCGAGTGTGCTGTTCTACCACCTGGTAACAAAGTCGCAGCTATACCTGTTGATGCTACAGGAATAGCAAAATCACCCCTTCCTCTAATTGTGGACAGCAACGTTATATAAACAAAAGTTTTACCTGTTCCTGCAGGTCCATCTAAGAAAAAACACTTAGGACCATTAGCATCATTTTCATAAATTGCAGAAAGAACACTTTCTACAACAGATCTTTGTTCTGCATTTAGTTTTTCAGTGTTAACGCAGGCCTTAGTTTGTTCTTGTATAACATCAAATGAAAATGGGCTACGAATATTTGTTATTGAGTTTAAAGGTGGGAGTTTCAGTTTCTCCAGACTGAACCCTTGAGCTTTGATAAATGTACTTATTTCAGCTAAAGCATACTGAAATCCAGTTTCTTCAGAATACTGGTGAATGAAATCTTTGGATAGGGAAACTCTATGCTGATCCCAAAGTTCAGAACATTTTCTACTTCTCCAAATGCACAAATTATACAAAAAAGCACTCTAAAAAAACTTGGCATATGGGTTCTTGCTGCATCGGCTAAAGTGTAATGCCAGTGTTCATCTCCCTTAAGAAAACCGAGATGTTTGCATGGCATTTGGAAAGTTTCGCACACTATTCCTCGAACCGTTTTTAAGTCATCGAAGCTCATAGTACCAGGTTTATGCAATAACAACATTCGTAGATAATATCGCTCAGTATCTTTTATACTAACAACTGGCATTCTTCCAATTATTTTGCGTCCCATTCTTTGGCTCTTTTTCCATCTTGTTTCGTTACTATCAAAGACATAGTAAATTGGAATGTCAGGGTAAGTATAGCTTCGAGATCCTTCATCTGTGCAGTTCAGCTTAAACCATGCAGTTAAAGTTGTTTCTTTGAGGCTCGTAAAGTAGCCCCCTCTTCCCGGCGTTCTTCATAAAATATAAGCTGTTGTTCTGGCAAATGGACTACTAATCTCTGCACAACATGGGATTTGTGAGACATGGGGAACTCGTTCAAGCGCCACATTGCCTCTGGAGCACTTACATACCTACCATCAAGAAAGGTTAAAATTTCATCATGATGGACAATATTATCATTTTGCAGCCTAACAGAAGCAGCATCATTCCCTTTATATACATATTTGTACAAATATTTTACACTCCTTATTGAAGCACATACTTCGACATTAATATGGGCATTGAATTTCTTCAATAGCCAAGGATTGTATGGTACAACCCATCGATTATCGATATCATACCGACCAACTTTCACTGGTTCTATGACCCTTCTATGAGGGAGTTGTCGGAGGTCGATTAAGAGAAACGTTCCCTCGGCCGCTTACATGACGTATAGTGTACAAAAGGTATTTGAGAAAAACTGACGGACAACTGGAATACACAAAAAAGCTGCACTTTATTGTAGGTATCTTCACAAAACAGTTATTAAAGAAACAAGTTCAATTACGCACCGTACATTGCTTCATAAAAATAACACCAGGAACATATCTAATCGTTCCGGCCACACGGCATGCCGGAGTTCCATAAAAAAGAAACACAACCTCCTCTGACGGAGAGCAATCGAGAAGTCTTGTCAAATCTTCCTACAAAAACTGCCAGCTCTCTACAGGTTGGCGAGTAAAATATGAGCACTCATAAGCCACTGCCCCACGTGACAACCACCGTCCGGTAGGCGTAAACAATATAAAAATTTGAAACAAACGGATTAAATGATTGATGCCAAGACAGAAGTGCCAGAATTTGGCGGATGCCAATACATAAGGCTACAACCCCGTGAGAAAACACCGACGGAAGACCGGGAGGCGCTAAGAACTAACACAGCATATGCTAAAGCGAAATTAATTTAGAAGGGAAACCCCGAAAAATCCCAGACATAGCGTCGCGCAAAAGGAAAGAATATGTTATCGAGCCGAGAAACAGAGTGGAGAGAGATTAATACGGAATACGAAATTTTGATTTAGAAAGACGAAACATAGGAACATTATTTTAAGACGCGAAAAATATGTGAACTTCGTCACACCTTCTTCTATAAACAGGATACCCATTAACATTTTCTTTAGTTCTGTCAATGTTTTCTTTAGGATACTGTTTGCAGCAGGCATTTGAATTCCACATGCATGGAGAGTTTGGATTCAATGTACCACATGGTCCATGTATCATACATTTTGTGACAATATCGAATAATCGGGAATTACTATGAATATCAGCTAACTCTGCACTCACATACTTGTCAATATCATCATTTGTTCGTATTTTTGAAGCTGAGTCTAACGTTAATAAAATGTGTGCATGAGGTAACCCCCTTTTCTGAAATTCAATTACGTATATATAAGCAGTAACAACACCAAAAATGTTGCGTTTCAAAATATCATCTAATATTTCAGAGAGTTTCATTTTGAAAACACGAACAACGATATCTGGTCTGTTTTCAGGTCGCTATGGATATTCAATTGCATTTGAGATTTCAGGCCAAGTAGGGTTGCAAGTGAAAGTGATAAATAAGTCTGGTCGTCCAAATTTACGTACCATAGCCATTGCATCTTGGTAGTTTTGCTGCATATATCTTGCACTACCTGGAAATGTGGATGGCAGTATAATTAATTTACCTGCTAGTAAATTTGCATTTCGAGCACGGGTCTCTAGAGCATCTAAAAGACCACTGTACAGCTCTACTCTCAAATTTTTTTTGGTTCATTCGGATATAATTTAACTGCGAACCTTCTGTTTCAACATATGCATCAACAATATACTGTTGAAACAGTTTCCCACTACTGTGCAATATGTTAAAACCACTACGAATTGAAAGTCGGTATGCATAGTGTTGTAATTGAGTTACCCGTATTCTTTTAGCCGAACGTCTATCTTCAACATGTTTCATTCCATCATACTATCCACTTTCACCTCTAGGGAACAGCAAAGGATAAACCATAGGGTCACAACAAGTGTTCACACAAGGGAATGCAATCCCGCACTGTTTTTCGTCTTGCGGGATTTCGGGATTGAGATTTATTGATCCCGCGGGATTGACATTTCATTTAGCTAGGGCTTCATTTAAACAGAGAAAAGTAAAAAAATTAAGATTTTAAGTACTATGAATCTTAACTTTAATAATAATAATTAATCTTATGAGATAATTTATACAATAACTTACAGAAATATGAAAATTATAATCATGATTTTCAGAATAATACATTAAGTTATGTCTTAATATATTAGTTATGTTAGTTTTTAAAATTGAGGAATTTACAGAAAAATACATTCACATACTTACGTTATTTTCTTAGTTGCTGAAAAAAGAACGTACAAAATCAAACAAATCCAATGAATCATTTCCTAGTCTAGATTTAATTTTAGTAAAATAATTAAAAGTGTGAATTAAAAAAATTAATAACTAAAATGAAAACTTTTTATAATTAATTCATGATTGTTCGCTAAGAGATAAATTAGTATGAAATATTTCAGTTCACTTGGGATTGGGAAGTTTTCGAAAAATTTAGATTACGGTGTTTAGATTTAGATGTTTGATCCAGACTCCCATTGGAAGATAATTTTAAAAAAATGAAACTTTAAATTAAAATTTGTAATTATGGATTCGTTTATTGTTAGATGAAAGACATGAATATTCAAAAATTTTCGGTCTATTGGTTGGGAAAGCGGCGTGAAATTTTAATAAAAAATAATTTATTTCTCGGTTCAATCCCGCGGGATTAGGATCGTAATCCCGCGGGACTAGTCCCGCAAATATTTTGTGCGTATATATTATTCCTCAATTATAAATTTGTGCGGGATCCCGCAGGATCCCGTTCCCGCGGATCGGGATTGCATTCCCTATGCAAATGACTCTATTTGCAGGAGGCTCACCGTCATCTCCAACAAATATGGCAGCAACTTCAGTTGTAGATGTTGGTGCGTTATACCTTCGCATATCTAAGTCTGGTTGTTCCATAAAAACCATTTTAACATTTACAATTGGGTTGATTTGTATTAGTTCGTGCATTTGTAAGAATGATTCAGCAAAGGGATTAATACTTCGCAATAAATCATCCAATTTTTCCATAACAGTTCGAAAGCAGTCTTTATAATTTTGCATGCGATAATCATTTGCCTCACTTGAATCAAAAATATAGAGTTGCCCATATCCAGGCTTGTTGCGTTCGTTTGAATATAGTGATGAAACCAAGTGATAAATTTGACCATGAATTCGGAAACAATATGGTCCATTTCCAGGAGGCGATTTTATTTCTGCTCCCATTGATGCAAAGGCTAAAGCAGCATTGTATGACCTAATATGCTGTCTAAAGTTCTTCGCTTCGGCAGAATCACTGCACAGTAAATCTTTTAAAACATCAGGTGTCTCATAAAGCGATGGCAGTGGCACTTTACCGTCATGGCAGCATCGCGTAAATTTTTTGCTGCTGTTTTCTTCATCTTTCCAATAGACCGCTTGGCAAAAACTGCATCATTCTGTCAGGTTTCCGCAATGGTGTTCTGCAACATCAACATGATTAAGTTCTTGGATGTCGACAACCATGGCTTGGGCTTGGCGTTCGCTTTGCCGGCGAGTGTTGAGCCTAATTATTCGCTGATCAACAGTTTCACTTTCGCGTCTCTCACTTAATAAATTATTTCGTCTTCGTTTTCTTGCTTGGGTTTGTACAGAAGTTTCATTTCCTTGTAAAGCCCGCCTTCGAGCATTTCTTAAAATTATATTATTTTGCAAATCCATCGGTTATTAACAGTAACAGAAGACTATCTGGCCATTCGGTTAATGTTTACATTCAGCCGTATTGAATTTGCTTTTCATAAAAATACTGTATCAATTGATAACGTGCTGTACAAATATATTTCCTAATTGCAGCACCTGCAGGTTTTATGAAATTAGTATTTAGTGTGCATAGTATTCATTCCGCTCAAACATCTCCATGGATTTGCAAATGTGTACTTTTCTAGTTTATTAACAACAATGTTAACGTGCTGTTTTCATTCAAACTGTCACGTATGATAATTAAATTAACATAAAGCCATAATAAATTTAGCTGTTGCCATTAAGCAGTGTATCAATACTGCCGATTTCAATATCGCCGATTTTGGTGACAGCGTTTGCTTAATTTTGAATTTCGTTTAAGCGCATGCATTACAACGTTGTTGGATCGTAACTTTTATTTCGATTGTTTTGGAACATTTTTTAAAAATTTTTGTCATAAATCCATGAGCCTTTGTTTAATTTTAAAGTGTTTAATTGAGTGTTTTAGATTGTTTTTGGTGGCATGTGTTTCTGTCATAAGCGTTCGTTTAATTTTGAATTCGTTTAACCGGATGGATTTTGATTTCAACGTTGTTGGATTTCATAGCTTTTATTTAGGTTAATTTGGTGTCGTTTATTTTGTTTTTGTCGTAAATCTATAATTACTAGCCGGCGGACGACCCGCAGATTGCAAATTTCGGTTGCGAAGAGGACCGTGTGCCATAGGTTGCACATTTTGGCCGCGAAGCGGCAATCGACGGCCAAAACTGGTCGCCGAAGGCTGCTAGTTTCCAGGGCCGGCCCAAGGGGAGTGCGAATGTAGGCGATCGCCTAAGGCCCCGCGCTTATAGAGGCCCCGCTTGCCCCTCGGGCCGTCTCTGTAGTTTCACATAATAACCTAAATTTGTAAATAAATTCTTTGGAATCGGGTATACACAGAATGCATGAAGCCGGTGGTTTGTTTAATAAGAAACGATAAGAATTTGATTCGAAAACAAAATTTTAGTTGCATATCGAGCCCCAATAGATAGCTTTTTTATTAGTTGAGATGAGAGGCAGCATTTCTATTAGCAGTCTGTACACACAGTGGATAATGCAAGTCTTCGTTGCATTCACATCGAAACCGATTCAAAATGTGAATCATACACAACACACCCCCAATATATATAATCGCGTCGATTTTTCAATGGATATATTATATGCTTTAAATTATAAAATTCATGCACTTTTCCAGTAAAAGCAAACTCTTAAAAGAAATATGTTACATAATGGAAGAAACTTTTGATTTGTAAGGTGGGGACAAGAAAAACTTGCTCTTAATGACAAGCAGTCACTGCGCTGAGAGAACCCACCTTCAAAGCTGATTGTAACTTTTACAAAAAATTGACAAATAAATTCCAATATGACGCCATTACATATTCCAATATAACCTGACATTGGTAATGTTAAAAAGCATTTGAATGACTGTTGGCGATTATGTTACTATAACTGTACTTCTGCTCCCACATTTTCTATTTAAAAAAAAAAAAAAAAAATCTGTGGATAAGGAAATCGAAAGAGTTTTAAGTCTTCCAAATTAAGAAATTACTTTTCTACGTCGAAGTTCAATTTTGTGATTCAAGCGTGAAAGAATATTTTAATTCTGCGTCACTTTTAGATTCATTCCGGAATCTCCTCGGTGGTTACTCATGCATGCCAGGAAAGAGCAACTGAAAAAGCTGATAAACACCGCTTCCAAAACCAACAGAATAAAACTGAAGGAGGACACTGATGACATCATCAAAAGGCTTTTTAAGGTGAGCCCGATTTCGAACTTTCTCCCAAGTCCCACAACATTTAAATAAATAAGTTTCCTGAAAATGTCTGTTCTGTTACATTCAATCCAAGCACAATTTTCCTTGATAAAAAAAGGTGTATTATTTTACTAATATAAATTTATTGTGATTCTAGTTTCTAGATTTTTAACTATGCATATGTGCCTTAAGTATCTCTATTGTATAAATGTGAAAGTTTGTTTGTTTGTCCGGGAACGCCTTACACACCGTTCGACTCATCGGCTTGAAATTTTGCACATACACGTAAAACGACATAGAATAGTCCGTAATCAACTTTAAAATTCTGAAAATTCAATCGTTCCACCATTTTTTTCGATTTTTTAATAATTTTCATCTTTAGAAAGCTTTCCCAATTTCCGATTGTCTAAAATAGTGATCATGTGATATACCATCTAGATGCTGGAGAAAGACATAACTGTAAACAAAATGGTATATCATAACTGAAATGATGTCATTTTGATGTAACGAGTTTAAAAATGCACTAGAAATCATAATGAGGTTACCAAGTTTTGACAAAAAATTACACCACGAGCGAAATAATAAACTAATCTAGATTATCATATACTGTAGAAAAGTAGAATAACGTGAGATTTTTCTTCTTCTTTCACTAATTCATGTTAGATAGCCACGAAGGTAAATTTATAGGAGGGGACACTTCTCTTAGAAAATTGGATAACGCCGTTGTTGCAAACAGATAGCGCTACGCACACTGAGTAACTGCGCATCTCAGGTTGTTTATATTTCCATTGAGGCGAAGTAAGTGGAGATCCTTGAATTAGCAGAACTTCAAAAAAATAAATGCATAGACTTATGAACGTGATCTATAATAATTTCTGTCTTCAGATGTGTTTTAATTACATAATTATCTTAGAATATTATTTCGTAATGATTATAAGCAATAATTTCGAAGCGAAGTAATATTACGTATGTAATGTCGTGTTATTATTTTGTCCAAAAGCTGTATTTTAAGAAATAGTACTAAATTTAGAAGAATGTAGTGTGTGTAAATGCAATTTTTAAAAAGTGTTTATTTATAATGACGATCACACTCAAACAAGCAGTATTTACATTTATTTCATGCTGTGACAAATTTTAACACCGCTTTTAATTGCCGCTAAAAAACTCATATTAAAACATTAAATTCATGTTACATAAAGAACTCAGTAATGAATTCAAAGCCATTTTCTAATGTAAATATATACCGTGGCAGACGAAAACACTCATTAACAAATATAAACTCAATATTTTAATAATCTTTAGAGAGAACTTTTTTATTCATTTGTTAAGCAAAAGGGAAAAAAATAATTTAAATTTAGTGCTCGCGTTAATAATCTCGTTCACATGCTAGGTGGGAAAATTAAAAACAAGTAAAATTAGTTACCAATCAGCCGGGGCCTTCGCAATTAGTAACGGGCCTGCGCATGTATTTTGATGAGCCATCCAAAGAGGCCTACGGATGCTCGAGTCTTCACGTATACATCAGGCATTTCTTAAGCTTCCCATTGCTTTCATACGTTATTTAATGTAGTTTTAAGTAGTAATTGTATTACTAATTCAATTACGAACTCATGATTCTTTGTTTGCTATGATACATATTGACATTAAGAAAATAGATGCATATAATTTGAAGGAAAAACAAAGTAGCGCTTACTCTCATGATTCACGATTGCTTATTTTAGTTTCACAAGTGGATATTTAACATGCTTTCAAATAACTAAATACACAAATGAGAAAGACATTTTTATAATGAATATTTCATGAACGTAGTCGTATTTCCTACGTTATTTTAAACAATTTAACATTAATCTTTAACAAATGATGTATTAAAGCGCATTTCAGTGTTTTCGGGATATCCTGTATATTGGAGAAAATTGATAAAAGTACGCTCTATAGCGCGATCCCTGAATTAATTATTCTTTAATAAAGACATTTCATGTCGCTTTCTCAATCGAACTTTGGAATTGAGCAAGCATAATGAACGCTTGTACAAAATATTAACTACATTTGAAGTTTCTATATAAACGGGCGAAAATCAATAATTTATAATTTACTGTATTTCTGCACTGTACCAGATGTAAGTCTGAATTACATAATCAAGGCATATATAACCGGGGGCTTCGCTATTAGTAACGGGCCTGCGCTAGAGATGAGTTCGGGCTCGCTAGAGATGAGATAGCCTAGCTAAATCGCGTACCGATTATGTTAAATAATTACATTTTAAATGAAATTTTTTGATCAACTTTATGAAAATCGAGCATTAACTGATAGAATATACCCCAACGAATTGAAAAATAAAGGTTGCCTACTTTCCTCTCTGCCCAACTATGGAGTTGCCAGGTATAAACAGGTAGGTAAGCGTTGTTAATATACCCTCATCTGTTATTTAATCGAATTATATATCAAATGAAAGGTTATTTTATTTCCAATCCAACCGTATTAGGTTGCCTTATCAAAAAGTTGGTTGAATTCATGGTCGTCTATATTTTAAATGTAAAATTTTCAGCATTATATCGCGGAAGGCTCGAAAAACCGATTAAGCGTAACAAAATCCTGAATTTCGCTTCACAGTCCGCCGTCAAAACTCAAACCAACAAAGATAAAAACAAAAAGTCCGTTCTTAGAATGGAACGCGGCATCTTCGGCCGATTACTGCAGAGTACTAGTCCAGTCATTTGGTCAAAAAAAGGGGGGTTACCTGGAAAGTTTTCCGGGAGTTTTGAAAATGGGCAATTTTATAGATTTCGATGTGCTCTTTCCGAATTTCAACTTTGCCCCCTCGTATCTTTGCCGCTCGCGCGGCTATATTCGAAAAATGGCGCCCAAAAGCAGTTTTTCGGCAATATCTTTTTTCCGACTCATTTCACGAAAAAAACAATTGCAAAAAAGGAAACTAGAGAAAATTTCCTACAATTTATGCAAATACCTTTTTTTCGTAAAATCAATAGTTTTGGCGTACGAGCACCGCAAAGTGTAGTTCAGTATGTGTTTTGGCCACAAGACGTATTTCCACACCACCTTGTGAGGTAGAGTAAGCGGCTTTTTTTTTTTCGTGATATCCTCAGTAGGCCTAATCCTCATGCATTTAACTCAGGGATGGGCAAACTACGGCCCGCCGGAGGGTTTTATCCGGCCCGCAGATCAATGACGTACCCAGAAAAAAATTTCGGGGTGGGTCCAAAAATTTCAGAGAGGGTCCAAACGGTAAAAAAGGCAGAATTTTATACAACAAAACTTCATCCTTATTATTTTCTTTACAAAAACTGAAATTTCGGAGGGGATCCAGACCCCCTGTACCACACCCCTGGGTACGTTCTGGCCGCAGATAGAATTTTGCAGGATATGTTTTTGAGAGAGTTTGGCATCTGGCTGAAAGACGACATTGTATCGATCTTCCATGAGAGACAGTGTTCTGCGGAGTGCGCGCAGATTTCAATATTTCAGTGCCATTCAAACAGAATAGGATATTTTTACCATGCCTTTTAACGTAAATTGTGAAGCAGTGAGTTCACATTTGCAGCTTGAATTAATTGAGTTGCAATCTAACGATCATCTCAAGCAGTTGTTTCTAAATATTCCAAAGTTAGAGTTTTACAAATCATTATCGTTTCCCAAATTTAATATCTCACGCTCAGAAAATCAGTGCTATGTTTGCTTCATCTTATATATGCGAACAAGTGTTTTCAACTATGAACCTTAGAAAGAATTCTTTCAGAAGTAGACTGGCAGATGAGCATTCAGCCTCGTTCCTTAGAATGAGTACATCTCACTTCGAACCTCAATATAAGGAACTTTTAAAAATGAAATAGAAATTCCATTCATCTCATTAGCATATTTAAATTGTAATAGTTGTATATTGTTTTTATAATTTTATAAAAATTTATCTGGGCCCGCCAAAGTTTTTTTTTTCGAATTTTGGCCCGCGACAGAAAAAGTTTGCCTTTCCCTGATTTAACTATCCAAAATTTAGCTCCTTCGCTTCGCTGTTATTGATGGACCAGGTGTTGCAAGTTCATTGTCTCTAGTACCGATCGAAATGTCACAGCCCGAAATTTCTTCTACATCAGCCGCGATGGGATTATCAGTTTCATCGCAATCTTCTTCGTTCTCGATTTCATCATACGTTTGCTCGAAAAGTCTCTGATTCTTCCTCTTCATCACTATCTTGTAATGGAACTTGCGAGTTACCACAGGTACCATTGCAATTCGTGCATATAACCAACACCTCCTAGATATAGAAAGCCTAACAACTGGTACGTCCCCAAGCTTTCATCTCATCAGTAGGCCTTCGATGGCCCCATCACAATTTAACTCTCATAAAGTAAAACTATTTAAAATTTCTGGTGAATTTACTCACGCACAACAGCATTTCACTAATTTGAGGTAGAAAATTTTAATTCTACGGCAAAAGGCAAGTTTTTAACTGTAACTAATTATGTAGTGTAATATAGATCATAATGAATTGTTTTGTATCACAAAGGTAGTCTATTTTTTATTTTTAACTTTTATTTTCTAATATTTGTAGCATTCACCAGAAAATTTAAATAGTTTTACTTTATGAAAGTAAAACTGTGATGACGTCACTCTTGAAGGCCTAGTGGTGGCGTCAAAGCTTCAGTTGTTAGGCTTTCTATATGTAGGAGGTGTTGATATAACGGAGCACTTTAACCCAGTCTTTCCGCATCCACAGGCTTTCTGATATCTCTTTCTGCGTTTGCAAGAAATAAGTTTTAACAAGCTTTCAGGAGCTGGGGACTCAAGTGTGGTGACAGGCATTAGTCCGTCCTTGTTTCTTTTCCACCCCCCATTGCTCTGCATTTTGTTCATTCCCATACCACTGCTGAACCTGATGATAGGTTCGGAGCGAATGTTGTCTTGTTCCTTCTGTTGGTGGTAGAAGCGCAATACTAAATTTACTTTTATATGCTGATATTGTGAAGCATGCAGATCTATAGTTATTTAAAGACATATTTTTCTAACTTTTCACATTACTGTCACTGTATAATTCAAGAAGGAAGCGTTCTCCTGCTTTAACAATGCTCTCTGGATCAGCATTCGGATTTTTGAATACCTGCATAACCACCTTTAAATCTGGATTTTTTGGAGTACATCAATAAATTTCATTTTCCCTTGATTTAATAATGCTGATGTTGTATCACAGCCGCTGAAGGCATGCAAGAATAAAATATGATCTGCGGCTGGTTTATCTATGATACTTTTTGCTGAATATATTTGTTGCGAATTTTTTCCTTTTCCTGGTTTGAGAATATATATGATGCAACGCGTAGATACAGCCGTCAAAAGAATAAGAAGATCTACAACTTCGCTAACAACTAATGGGGCGTACTAAGGATACCACCAAAAAAAAAAAAAAAAAAAAAAAAAAAAAACGCCGCTTCCTCACAAGGTGGTGTGGAAATGCGTTGTTTGGCCAAAACGCATACTGAACTACACTTTGCGGCGCTTGTACGCCAAAACTATTGATTTTACGAAAAAAAAGGTAATTGTAGGAAATTTTCTCTAGTTTCCTTTTTTGTCATTGTTTTTTTTTGTGAGATGAGTCAGAAAGGAGATATTGCCAAAAAACTGCTTTTGGGGGCCAGTTGCCAAACTCTCCAAAAACACATCCTGCAAAATTCTATCTGCGGTAAGAACGTACCCAGGGGTGTGGTCCAGGGGGTCCGGATCGCCTCCGAAATTTCCGTTTTTGTAAAAAAATAATAAGGATGAAGTTTTCTTGTATAAAATTCTGCCTTTTTTACCGTTTGGACCCCCTCTGAAATTTTTGGACCCACCCCGAAATTTTTTTCTGGGTACGTCCCTGATCGGCGGGCCGGATAAAACCTTCCGGCGGGCCGTAGTTTGACCATCCCTGAGTTAAATGCATGAGGATTAGGCCTACTGAGGATATCACGGAAAAAAAAAAAACCCGCTTACTTTACCTCACAAGGTGGTGTGGAAATACGTCTTTTGGCCAAAACACATACTGAAACTACACTATGCGGCGCTCGTCCGCCAAAACTACTGATTTTACGAAAAAAAGGTAATTGCATAAATTGTAGGAAATTTTCTCTAGTTTCCTTTTTTGTAATTGTTTTTTTTTTTCGTGAAATGAGTCGGAAAGGAGATATTGCCAAAAAACTGCTTTTGGGCGCAATTTTTCGAATATAGCGGCGCGAGCGGCAAAGATACGAGGGGGCAAAGTTGAAATTCGGAAAGAGCACATCGAAATCTATAAAATTGCCCATTTTCAAAACTCCCGGAAAACTTTCCAGGTAAAAATACCAAATGACTGGACTATACTGCTTAACGTTTCCGTTAGCACCTGTGCCACCCGCTTTTTTTCTCGTGTACTAGTGAATTGCAAAAAACTGACAAATTCAAATTAGTCCAAGTATTGAAGTAATCTCAAAACTTTTGAGCCTGCCGGTATCGATATCGAAATAACAGGCAGTTTTTTATGTATATTATCCTATCATCTATGCCGCAGACATTTGACAAGGTTGCTGAATCGATCTTTAAAAAACTGTGCTCAACTAACGCCTCTGAAATACACATAATTTTTGATAGGCACATAACACCTTCTATCAAAGACTGAACTTCAATGTCGGTTTGTGGGATTACTGCCGATTAGCTACGCGTGGGCTCTAGGCCGAACGGTGGGGTCCCCTCCGTGGGGTCTTTCTAAGGGGTCCTAACCCGTATTTACGCTAAGTTTCGGAGAAAACCACGGATAACTCCGAACGGTTAGGTCGACGGACGCGCGATGGGACCCGAACCCGGGACCTTCACACTTTGCTCGACTACCATTTCCAATGATATAACTACTGTGCCATGGTGAGGCGGCACTTAAATGTCGGATGTAGTTCGATAGATCGTATGTCATCCAAGGACATCTTCAACAAAGACCTTGTGATTTTCTCGGAAATTACAAAAATTAGCGTTTAAAAGAGATGCCCTGGTACAATTCTTGGCTAATTACTGGGAAAACGATAATCTTGTGTCAATAATTATAAAAAAAAAATTATAACGGTTTGAGAACACTGTTTTTCTTACCATACAGTCGGAAATCACGTCGTGAAACTTAAAGATTATTATATCAACATAAAGAGGCAGATACGCGGATAATGTTTGATATATCAAAAGCGCTGCCTAATTCGAAAATATTGGTCAAAGCGAATGATACCGACGTTTTGGTAATTTTACTGGCCATTATCCAGAAAGTTCCACAGACTCAAACTTGGTTCGCGGGTTCACCACCAAAGGAAAGCAATAAGAAAGATTTTGATTGTATTAATTGTACTGAGCTTGCGATGAAATTGGGTCTTACTTTATGCTTGGGTTTGCCAGCTTTCCACGCATTTACGGGCTGCGATTACACAGCTGCATTTTATAACAAAGGGATATTCAACCCTTTTATAAAGTATTTTCAAGACGAACGGATTTCCAGGAAATATTTACATCACTGACGGACCCAGTAGATGACTCGTCGAAGAAAAACATGTTCAAAACATGTTTCAACATGTTCAAGAGTTTACTATCTTTCTTTATGTGATAAAGCCATGTTATAACAACACCAATGAGTCAGATATTAGCCGATCCATGTCTCAAATGTTCAATAAACAAAGAACATTTAAGACAAAGAACATTTTACGAAGAAGATTAAACGTACTGACTCCAATCTGATACCACCAAGGTGGATTTAACTCAAATAGAAAATTTGCTTACAATCTTTGTAAATTCAATGTGTCTTCATGGAACTCATGCATTCTGCGTCAAACTAAATCCTGAAGATTGTGGTTGATTTTTGGAGGGCTATTTGAAGCCTACGTGGTTCATAGGGGGCCCAACAAATTTACAAGTTGAGGATATACTCAGAGAATCAAAACGAAAAGAAAATGATGAAGAATTAGAATTAGAATTTGACATAGGCTCTTCTGACGCGTCAGAATGATAAAAGTTGATAAATTTATGTATGAATAAAAAAAATGTTGATAACATTATGTGATATTTTATCTGACTTTCACCAGTATTTAATCTGCGCATACACGATTGGAAAACTGTCCATTTGAAAGATGTACATTTTGAACAAACTAGGGGCCAAGGCCCCCAGACTCGCTACGCTCGCTTTTCGTATGAGGGATTCGGCCCCTAATCAGGCTTATTCGTAAAAAAGACATAATTTCAACAGACAAAACCCGAAGATTGGATCAGATAGAATGTTACTGAGCTAAGCTACACATTGCTTGGTTCTTGCATCTTCATTGGTACAAAAAAATTTAAACTTCACACTACAGTAGACTCCCTACCCCTCATAACACGGAAGATATTTTGTTATGGGAATCCGTGTTGTACGGGTCCTGAGATATACTCCACCTGGATTGCGGAATCCGCTTATAATCGCTGGAAAAATTATTTGCACTCCTCAGAAACACAATGATATTTAATGTTGCTATTCAAAAGTTATATTAATTAGGAGCTAAAGCGTAATAAAATCATATCATCTGTTTCAGCTGTATTTTTAATAATGTAAAACCTATTGGACACCTTGCGAATTTGCCACCCATGGCGATTTTTCATTATTTGGCGACTTGCGTACATGTAAAGTTAATAAAAGCTACGGAACAGACAGAGTAGCCTGCCACCCATGGCGACTTTTCATTATTTGGCGATTTACACATGCTCACAACCTATATTTACTGTTCATTTAATGTTACCGGAAAACCGTTATCCATATTTTCATTTACATAATCGTTTGCAGATTGGCGTACTTAACACCACGAATTATACCATCTCGTCGCGCTAGCAAATATCCAAAGTGTACTATAACTGCTATAATGGCATAGTTAACGCCAAATATTTCTACTGGTAGCAAATAATCCAGCTGGACGAGAACCGGCTTTAAAATAATCTGCATTTTAATTATTTTTCATTTTCAAGATATTAGTTATTCTGTTTTGGAAAAATGAATAATCGTTCATTCTAAACTCCTGTTGTCTAAGTGAACTTACTATTTGAAAATTGTCAACTTTGTGTAACACATTTTGAGTTACTTATTTCATATAGTTTTTATTTTGGCGTAAAATGGGCGTAATTCAAACTCATGTTTGTAAATTTCACGCGATTCTAGATACTTGGAAACGCTTTGTTGCAAAGGAATGAATGATTTTATGCCAAATCTGGCAGCCATTCGGTTTATTTTTTCAGATTTTTATTAATATCTTCCAAAATAATTCGATTTTCGAAATTTAAATCAGCTTATCAGGTTCCTCGGAATTTTTCGAATCTGTGGGCACCTTAGTCGAAACTCAAATCTCCACGGTTTAGGAGGAGATAAGCTGACAAGCTTTGACAGAGGCGGCGACAGCGGCCTTTACTTTTTTTTAGAATAGAGAGAAACTTCTTACAGTAGAACCTCGATCCACCGTTTTTCATAGGGAGCGAAAAAACAATAAAATGCGGGTTAAAGTCAAAATGGGATAAAGAAAACAATGCTTATGTATACACGCAATGACTGTATACCAACAAATACTAATTTTTACAAAATTGTAAAACAAATAAATCTAAGAGGAAAATTATGAGTGATATTTAGTTTTAAAAATCAGTAATTTTGTGTTAGGTTTTTCAGCATTTTTTAAATTAAACAGCAAATCTTTAAGATTTAGAATACTTTCTGGTCCTTTTCTGCGATTTCATGTTTGTATGTCCATAAATGTTGAAAGAGTCCACAAAGTTTCAAATACCGTTATTACTCCAGAGAAGCTTCGTACTAGTGTGGCTCAGCCTCATCGGCATGAACAATATCCTCTGCTTCGCCATTATTTTTATTTTTGCATAATCACGCATTTCTTCCATGCTTAGGATACCGTATACCGCAATGCCTTGATTAATCTAAATATAATCATTAAATTTCACAATATACACACCCTCTGCTACATGCCACCACTGTTCATTTGATTATCATAAAACCAAGAAATCATGCCAAGAAGCAATTAAAGTTTGTATGCCATATGGATCCACTTAACCTTCCAATTCATTTTGGCCAAGAATAAAATTTTACTACGATGAACGCGTGAAAGTCACTTTTCGACAAACGATACATGCGGGTTTCTTTAACATTATGTAAATACAATTTGTGTAGGGACCAGAGGAATAAAACGATCAATACGGGAAAACGATGAATGCGGGAACGATAGATCGGGATTCCACTGTATTTTCATAATTATGTATAGTCGCTGATAAATAAATGTGCGAGTGAAAGAAACTTGATATCGTTGTTAATATTTAATCGGACTTGAATCCAGTATTTGATCAATGGAACGTGCTTACACTATCGAAAAAATCTAAAAAGAACTCGCTGAATTTGTCTATCGCATGGAGTTGTGCACGCCTCTGTCACTCTCACCGCTCGCACTGAAAATTTTACTTCTAAAATCAAGACAACCATGAATTCAACCACCTTTTTGATAAGTCAACCTAATACGGTTCGATTGGGAAGAAAATAACGTTTCATTTGATAGATAATTCGATTAAATAACAGATGAGGGTATATTAACAACGCTTACCCACCTGTTTGTACGTGGCAACTCCATAGTTGGCAACCTTTATTTTTTTCAATTCGTTGGGATATATTCTATCAGTTAATGCTCGATTTTCATAAATATCAGATGGGAGAAGTTGATCGGAAAAATTTAATTAAAAATTTAATTATTTAACATCATCGGTACGCGATTTAGCTGGGCAACCTATTTGCGATGTATCAACGTATATATTATCTAGCCTTATTCTTTATCATCACTGAATAACAAATGAGAGTATACCATATTTCTTGTACGGATCTTAGACTATAAGATGGATCTTAGACTATAAGATGGATCTTAGACTATAATTCGCTATAGGTTTGAAGATGGTCGTCATACAATTCCAAAAATCGCGCAAAATGTCGCCAAGTTTTGACGACTTTTGGCGGTATATATATTTGATGTACTTTTTTTGGCTGAATTCTATGAATTTAACAAGCTCTGGCACTGAAGTGACGTCATAGCCAAATAGCTCCGCAATAAATGTTTGAAATACTGATTAGCTAGGAATAACCCCAATTTCTCAAATTAACTTGATAGCTCTGATGCAAGTGAGAGTAAAATGAGCAAAATAATTTTAAATGTGTGTTTTAATTAACTATAGATTACACGGATTGTCTTTAATTAAAACAATTTTGGTTGGTTACCAGTCCAAATCGCAAGATCAACGTTATTGTTAAACGAATGAGCTGAAAATCTTATACACTGAAATCAATAATAAATATCACCAGAAAATTTAGCATATGCATCGTATACGAAAATGATATTGCGATTACTACGTGAGATAATCTGCTCTTTCCATAGCGTTTGCAGAATTTTTACAAATAATGAACTCAGATGTGCTTGAAACACTCCGCTAGAGATGACCTGCTAAAGTTCTGTTTATTTTATATTCACATATTTTCAATTTAAGAAACCAAGATCTCTAGACACGACTTCAGTTTTGTTTAAATATTCAATATGACACTTTGGCATCTATTGTGTCTAAAATAGAATATGAAATACGCCTTTTATTTCAAGTGTAAAACACAAGTGAGATCGACGTTAGTTTTATGTAAAGAGTACAATTTTTTTTCGAGTGTAAGAAGAAGAAAGAAAGAAACGATTGTAATACTGCATTAGAAGTTCAGTACAGGTCGTTTCAGTAACAGATCTTTACGTCACGAACGTTTACATTTACAAAAATGCTACGATCGTCAAGGAAGCATGGTGGCATCAAAGCGTACATTGTCCATCAAATACTTCATATTGGCTTGCTATATTTATGATATCAAGAATATTGTAAGAGTGTTTTGTTAGATAAAATTTCAGTAAGGTCTTCTGCATCAAGATTGCGCTAATGCATTGTTAAAGCTTTAGGAACTACATGATAAAAAAAAAAGTTGCGAACATCATTTAATGTTATTTCTGAGGTATATATTAAACCTCAAAAACAGTATTATAAGATGTGGGAATAAGGCCTTTTGAAAATGAAGAGTTTCGTCTGCATACCGTTAAGTTCTTCCTCTTACGGCCACAAAAGTGACTCTGACATAGATTTGTGTCATCATGCTGCAATTATCCCGGATTTTTACATATGACGTTAATTTTTCGTCGCAATTCAAATAATTTTTCACTTTTCGAGATTCACATTGGACTTAATTCGAATTATATTTGTTAAAAAACATTGTTTTCCTGCCGTGCGGAGAAAGGGCACGCAGCTAGTCTCAATATAAAAGTTAAAACGTAATTTAAGTTAGACTCTTGGTTACATATTGGACATACGGTAACAGAGTGAGCAAGGCTTGACTTTTATCTTATTATCATAACGCCAAATTCCCTTACATTTTCTAAGAGGAATTTCACGGAGAAAAAAAAAAGAATTCCGCTCTCATATAGAACCAACAGATTGTTGTTTTCTGTGTCCCAAAATTAGAAGAATAGATAGTAGAATGATACTTGTAGGTGATGCACACAACTATTTTAGACGAAATGGTCAAGAATTTCTAGCCCGTAGCATTCTAGCTAATCGCAGCAGAATGACTAGTTGGTGTAACGAAAAATGATCGTTCGATACACTCATGCACTAGAATGACCGCTTATGAGTCTATAACCGCTAGCGTACGCATCGATTGACAGATATCTCCATCTGGGTACAAGCGCCAACTTATAGAAGCGAGATCTAAAAATTGGGTAAGTAAGCTCATAAGTTCTCGTTCTGTGATCTAGTAATTATAGGGAGTAAATAGACTCATACACGCTTAAACCTACTGAGTAAAATAATAATCAAACAGAGTATGTTTTTACTCAATTTTTGAGTTCAAACAGCCATTTTCCCGATTGAGTAAAATTTGCTCCATTAATCGACAAAAATCAATGGAGCGAAAAATTCTCAATTTTTGAGCATTATACAACTGCTCCATTTAGATTAAATAATAATCAAAAAAGAGGAGTGTTTTTACAAAATGTGTCCGTTTTTGATTAATGTAACTGTACTCCATTGTGGTTATTATTTAAGCTGTAGAATGAGCGTTTTTACAAAATCAGTAATTTTTTGATTAATATATCTGTACTCAATTAAGATTATTATTTTAAGCTATAAAAAGGGTGTTTTAAGAAAAGTTGCTGTTTTTCATTAACCCATTTATGCCTAGTGTCCTTTTTTGGGACGGCATTTTCACTATTACTCGAAAACGCTATTTATTTTTCCTAGCCTTTATTCATGAGTATTGAGCCTCAACTCTACAAAATATTTTAACATAACCAAGTAGGATGTTGATATTTCGATTTTTATGCATAATGATTTTAAAAAGAAATTATCCCTTGTTCAAGAAGTTGACGTGATAAATTTATCTATTATTTCTGTTATCAGTAAAAATCGAAGAAAGTCGCAAAAATATCCAGGCACAAATGGGTTAATATATTGCCCTGGAATTTGTTATTTAAGGCTGTTAAATCAGTGTTTTTTAGTATTTTCTATTTTCTGACAATAAATGTTCACGTTGCAATTTTAAGTTGAGTAATGATTAATATGTTGATTATACATCCTAATCATGCGGGGGGATGGGGGTGGCACGCCCCGCATGTCGAATTAAGTTTAGTCTACAAAATATTGACTTTTTTTGTCAATTCGCACATGCATTTATAAATGGAGACAAAAAATTGTGCGCCCTCATTTGGGGGGGGGGTTCCCCTGTGCTGAACTTTTTTGCATTATTTTAGTACTGAAAGCAAGTATTTGAAAGCCGGAGATGAGCCCCCCCCTCCCCTCACAACTACTCATGGGGAGACATTGGTACGTACATATACATATAATGTTATAAATAGAGCAGTTAAAAATATGTTTGAATGATTCGTTTTCTTCATTTTTTATTATCAGAGCTGTAATCTATTATTATAAGCCCGAGAAAACAAATTTTAAATCAAGGCAAATACATTACATATATCTTAATACACTATAAGAAAGTATTTTTTTAATAGATAGAATATAATTTCACTATAGTCTCTCGTTATAAAACGAATTCACAGTACAGTCAGAATACAGAAATGCAATCATGGTTGAACCAGCTGTGAGATTTAACTAAAGAAGCAACCCAATTTATTGACATGAAAAAGGTAAAATACTACTTATTCACTTTGGGTGGAGATTAGAGATGAGACGGGCTCAGCCCGAGCCCGAAAGCCCGAGCCCGAGCCCGGGCCCGACTCGGGCTCGGGCTCTGTAATTCACGATTGCGTTCGGGCTCGGGCTCCTGAAAAATTTCTCCTTTGTTGAACATACTCCTTGAAACAGATTTTAAAAAGTGATTAATGGGATAAATAGACGTACTTATTTAAAAAAAATAGCGGCACGAGGGACTAGAAGGTGTGTGAAGCTCCAAAATTTATTGTATCCTATTAATGAAGTAGTTAATTTTATTTGTGTTTAGCTGAAATTTCGGGCTCGGGCTCCAACTTTAATAATATTGATCGGGCTCGGGCGGGCTCGGATTAAAAGTCCTCGGGCTCGGGCGGACTCGGGCTTCAAAAAATGAGCCCGAACTCATCTCTAGTGGAGATATCATAACTTCATTTGTTTTATAACAGCTTTTTATAATCCAATCGTAAGAAACTATGTCATTAAAGCGAAATCTTTACCTAAAGCATCTAGGCTGAATTTATTTCACAGCATTTGGTATTCAGATATAAAATAAAATTATCTCAAGCGAATACACACACAACTAAGCACCCACAACAACAAGACTTGGCATTAAGACCATCCGGAGTGTCAGCCGGGCCGGGGTCTAACGGAGCTTTGCTCTCTACGGGGATATACCGCGGAAGCCGGTATTTGACGGGTTCGCGATGCGGTTGGCTTCGGGGGAGATTGGTGGGTCTCTGCTCGTGGCGAACCAACTCCGTACTCTGAATTACTGGTGAAAGCGGTCCCCGTCTTACTGAACCTATGTTCGAACTCTCTACCATCTTTTACTGAACATCACGTTCGAACTCTTTACCATCATCTTACTGTCTCTGTGCGCCCTAGTCCTTCGGATGCTGGTTTTCCTGCGCCCTGTGATGCTAAGAAGATCGTCTTCGCTGGTCGTTGTTGCTGATTGCGGGTTCCTGATTGTGAGCTACCGGCCGTCCTTATTGTGTATGCCCAAGATGTTTCCTGCCTGATGTGATGATGTATCGACGTCTGTGGTCTTCCGTGCTGATGTCTGCTCTCTGCCCTCATCCCGACGGACTCGAGCTCTACAGCGCTACTTGGACGTACTACTCGCCCTTCATTAACAACTGTTCGTGGAGTCATTTCCCGAACTGGCCCATGGACTGAACGAAGCTGATGGAACTTACTTCTTCATAACTGATCTACCTGGTTGTTGAGTGTGGCTTGCGAGTGGCAGTCGGCCTACGGTGCTGCGGACCGTCTGACGTCTAGATGGGACCTGTTAAAGAATAGCGACAGCCTGATGACACTTGATGTCGTAGCGAGACCCTGGATTGATGCACTTCGCTGCTTTACGGATGTGGCACCCCTTCAGGGCGACGTAGGGCGCCGCTTCTTCTTCCCTGTGGTTTGGTCCTGATGACGTACTTCCATCGCTCCAGTCACTCCTGTTCATTGAATTGGACCTTTTTTTCTTCTTCCTGCAACAACATCGCACTGCTCCACTTCCATCATGGATCGCCGAACTTTTTCATCTTTACTGGTCGCATATCGAGCAACCTGCCCTGGGAAGCCCTTTTGAGGGGGGAGGGCAGGTCGATATTCCAAGTTTCCTACTGCTGCTGTTTTCCACGCCTGCTGTCTGCCTCGATCCGGCTTTTGATGTCTGAGCATTCCATCTGCTCTCACTGTCTGAACTGATCTTCAACGGGTAGTTTTTCTTTTTACCCTGTTTGCTCGTGGACTTTGTCCACTTTTTTCACCTGACATCTCACTGAGCTCATTCGTTCAAAGAAGCTCTCGTCTTACTGGAGGTTTGGCCGTTTGGCCCATAGGTACTCCGATAACTGTATTCATCAGTCAGTCAGTCAGTCACTTGGCATTAAGTAAAATGCATCTGGTATCCTCTTCAGAAATTACTTTACTTCATATTTTGATAACGACATGCTTGTCCTTCGATGCCCGCGAGGTGACTATGGCAAAGAATCCGTTGAAGAGCGTTGGTCAAGTGATAGTAATACGATACCTACCAGGCATTTCTTTTCGTGGGGAAGTCAGAATACTCAAACAGACAAGATTTAAGTGAAAATAGAGCTAAGTAGAATCAAGCGAATCGGAAGCATTGAGGAGTTTACAAATTATTGTCTTTAAAGTGTATTTTTCGGAAATTTTTAGCGTAAAAGGATTTAAATCAGCCGATAAGAGATTTAATCAATAAAGGAGTGTTAGTTTTAATCAATAGATTTAAGCGTGTAAATACTAGTTCCACCATTATTTTCTGGATTTAAGTGGCATTTTTTTTCTCAGTGTTTGTCTGAAGGAAAGAAATGTTGCAAGCTTCCACCATCTTTATACCTCACAGCGGTAGAGGCGCTCAGGGGCTGCCCGAAACGGTAAGCAACGCATCGGGGCGTTATGTTCGAAGGGGCGCCATTTCGAACTCTAAAACTAAGGGAAACTTGATCTGGAGCATAAAAGGGGGCACCTTTTTTATGTTTGCAGGGTGGCGCCATGTACTCCAAGGCCACCCCTCGAGGCATTCACAGGAGCAGAGCCATGGCATCGGATACAACGGGGCCATGACAACTTCAACAGACGTATGGGTGGTGTCTTCACTCATTATGTCCATTGTTACGGGTAAGCCAGCGACAGATTTGGTCGCGGGATCGGTTGCAGAGGTAGAGGTGGTCCCGGAGTCGTTTACTAGGCGGGCCTTGGCAGCTTTGAGACGCTTCCCAATCCTTCTCGCAGCTCTGTGCCGGACCTTGGGGTTCCTGTGCGCGGTCCATAACCCCTTTTTCCAACTACAGCGGTGATTTATATTTTTTGCTGGCTCTAGCACGGGCTGAAGCCGACATATTGAATTTTTATAATTTAGTATACACGTCTTGGTTATTTTTACCAATAGATATTGTCCAAATTCGATTACTTTTATTTGAACCGATTACTTTTATTTGAACCGATCGGTCTATACAAACTCTGTAGACACACGAAAGAATCACCGCACTACATAGCTGCCAACCTTCCCGATTCCTTCGGGAGATTTCCTACCACTAATTTTTACCTAGGAATTCATACTTAATATAACGCCAAAAATTTAATCCAAAATAAAACTGTTCAAAAATTGTGGTAGGAAATGTCCCGATGAAATCGGGAAGGTTGGCAGCTATGGCGCGCTATCACGTCTGAATCGTGAGTTACACTGAGTAGAAAGGAGTGCGAGCGCCGGTTTCGGTCAGTCTGCGCAGTGCCCCTCACCGCCCCGACGCAAACTCAGAGTCACAACAGCGAGCTGACTATACAAGCTAAATAATGAACCTAATTTATGTTTCTAGTTTTGTAACTATTAAGCTGAGCTTTGTAACTATTTTCGTTACGGCCCACTTTTCTGGTCTGGTACTCGTGTGGGATTTGTAAAGACGTTTCTCGTAAGGGAAAAATAAACAGCCATGACTTGAATTTTGCAGGATTGTGTAGTAGTTTGTGCACTTGAAATAAAATATCGTCCTTAGTTTCATTTATTATGCTTTCTTACGTGTTCTGTTTCACGAATATTTGACTGTTATAGTGAGCTATATACACAGTTTCGATCAGTTCATTGTAATTAAAACCTGGAATTTCGATTCAGAATTGAAAACCGAAAAATATTCCCTACCACATTTCTAGTGTACACGTTTACACAACCTGTTCCATGTGCACCACATCATTTTTTATTTATTTCTTTTTATGACCCCTATACAATATTTCTTATTCCAGTCTCATGTCGAAGAGAAGAAAGGTACACTTCTGGACCTGTTTCGAACGTCGAATTTGAGAAGGAGAACTTTCGTCGCGATGTACTTGTGGTGAGTATGATGGAGAACGACACTTATTCAAGAACTAGTAAAGTCAAACGTTGTTAGTACATCACTGTCGGGGACACCTAAAAATGGCTTATTAAGCGGAGGGTCGTCTTAAGACTAATTTATATTAAATATAAAACGAAATTCTATAATTAATTATACAGGGTGGACTAAAGTCCGTAAAAACTAAAAATTCATTATAAAAGAACAAATAATGATAGAAAACTGCAGTTTGCACAAATATTTAGGTTTAGAGGATGGTCGGATTTTTTTAGTGACAAGAAAGGTTATAGTTCCAAATGTTAACGATAGGTGGCGCTGCCTTTCTCTCCCGTGATTTACTGGTCGCTTCGATTTGAGATTGGAGTCTCGTTAATCGAGTTAGTAAACAAATTAAAAGTAATTCTTAACCAACTAAAGCAACTTAACTCCCCTCAAGAAAAACTTCTATTTTTTCTAAATTTTGTCAACAACGGGGACAGCACTGTTAGCAGTGACTGAACCATTGTTGACACTTAACTTGTAAAGTAAACAAACTTCTTCCCCTTTTAAATTTTTCCTAAAATTTTCTTTTCTAAATAACTTAATTTTAATTTCTACTCACTAAATTTTTCAGTAAATTTTTCTAATTGTTATTGAATGAGAGTTGTGGGATTAATTTTTCCCGGGTACTCTCTAGCCAACATGTACTTATCTGCTTCGTGGCCCGAAAATCGGGAACGTAAGTTCGGCAGGGAGATTCAAACACTCTCTGAGTGTTTGCTTCTCCCAGCCGAACTTACGTCCCCGATCACTAAAGGAAATTCCATGCGAGCTTTTCTGCCTCTCTCAGAGCTTCCTTTCTCCCCTTTGGCTTGTTCCATATATTTGGCAACGAGCCAAAACCAGTCTCTTTCCTTTGGGCAAGAAATACTTATTCAGGTGACTAGCGAGGCTTGATTGTATTCATATATAGATCATCACTGCGTTGAAAATTTGCATAGTGTCCCATTTTTAAAATTTTTTAATATGAAAGAGCTATACTAGCGTGGTTAACGGATCGTTATTTACACGAATAAGAATTCGAACGCCAAACGTGAATAGATAGAACAAGAAGACAGAAAATAATCCCGATAAAGTAATAAGATTAACATAACACCACTACGAATCTGGCAGGGTATTTATTCATCTTTTGAGACATACAATGAAATAGTTTGAAACACATAATTTCAATATACTACCAGGGGGAAAAGCTTTTGCGGAACCTCTTAAACGGATCGACTGCACACCGATTTCATTGGTACAGACTCAACCAGCAATACTTAAAAAATGATTCAGTATAAAAATAAGTTTTTATCGTGCCTAAATGTTAGATTGGTAACTAATTTTGCTTACTAGTTACTTCTTGAAATACTTAAATTACAAAATCTGACGTGGACACGGATGATGAACTGATTATAAACTTACTTCATTTGAAAATCAGATTCGAACAGTGCCGCTATCGCAGTTTACGTCACGCGGGACAAACCTTAACTAGGCCGCCCCCTTCTATAGAACTGTAACTAATTTCTGCATAGCCCTTAGCACGTCGTCTCGGGGCACGTGCCCTGCCGTTTGCACATTCCTAGTTGCTGTCCTGGATATGCTACTCAAATTTTGTTAAAACTTAAAAAGCTATTAAATGAGGTGATAGAAGTAATTCGTATTGTTGTAGAATACTTTGCTTGTTTCCTGCGTTCGTCGTTCTAATGTCCAGTTGGTGTAGAAAGTTCTAGAAAAGAGTCCACTTGTCAGGAGGAAACACAAACTTTAGTGCTTCTAGAACTTCGTCGAATAATCAGCTGTGCAAAATTCACAGACACTAACGGCCAGTAGCTCGTTTATAACAGGCCACTCAGTACCGAAGCTTTCACAAATACTGTAGTTCTCACACAAAATAAAACACTTCCACAGGCTAAATTCAGTGGAAAAATACAAGGAATATCCTACACAAACCCTTAAGACACAGCAATGAAGAATTTACACACAGCACTTAAAAATCAGCTTCGAAAAGCAAGCGAAAATACCGCTTCTATAGCGTCAATACAAAGCGTAACAAAGCAAACTCATTCGACGAGAGCTCAATGAACACTGACTGGATCGGGGCAGTCGGTTCATTTTATACTTTCCGACCTGCATTCCAGAAAACTCGCGACCTCTCTAACGAGTTCCCGAACAATCATCGCGTTTTGATTACGTCATAGAAGAGAAATATTAGGCTATTATGCATGGCAATGCAGTAAAACTATCATTACAAGCCGCATGGAGAAAATCGCGCTAAATGACCAAAATGTCACCAAGCGTGGCGACTTTTCACGAAATATCGCCAAATTTGGCGCCAAAACTATGTCTTAAAGTGAAGATACCGAAGGCCTAGGACCAATATTTCTCGAGATTCAATGGGGAAACCAAAACCTCCTACCTCCGGCAAAATTTAACTATTTGAAGCGTAAAATACGAATTTTGAACTATTTTAAAAACCAGAACAGCGGATTGCACCGAAAATTCGTAACAGTATTTATTTTCTTTCTTTGTCAAAAGTATGTTTATTTCGAGCTGTATTATTATGGCCATTTTATCCTTTTGCTATCTTTGAATCATAAGTCACATTTAAATCTTCTATGATATGTCGCTCTGTTCTGTTTCTTACAGTGTCCACGGGCTTGGATATAAGAGGATCATTGACACTGACCAGCGGTAGACTCCCTAAAGAAAATATTCGAAGCCTCTTTTAATGACCAGCTACATAAGCGCTTTCTAGCGACGAATTACTATGCAATCCACTACAAACGCACGCACGCGTACAACTTAAGGATTACGATCTGGCGAATTTCGTTCAGCAATTCCAGAATAAATCGATGTTCGTCCCATATCCAAGTCCGCGGTTATTTTGCGCTTTTTTTTTTTTGCTTTTTGGTTGCCCTAACATTCTTTTTTCTCCTCCAGGCTGGTGAACGCATTCATGTACTACGCTCTCTCCTACAACACGAACGACCTCTCTGGCGATCCCTACATCAACTTTCTGCTGGTCGGCGTCCTGGAGTTCCCTGCCTACGGGCTGCTCTACCTGCTCATGAGGTTCTGGGGGAGGAGGACGATCACGGTCGCCTTCATGATACTGAGTGGAGCAATCTGCTTGGCCTTGGTCGCCGTACCAGCCTGTGAGTGTTTTAACGCAGCGGTTCTCAACCTTTTAACGTCGCCCGCCCCCAAACAAAGGCTAACGTACGGTGGTGCGCCCCCCCCTCACATTTTTGGATATACATTCAGTTTTTTAATCTTTAACAATGAACATTTAGTGGAATTTTCTACAAAATAATGTTATCAGTAAAGTTTGAATGAACATTTTAAGCGAAAGTGGATATATTTTTGAGTAAAAATGAGAATAAATAAGACGATTGGCTCCTTGGAGGGCGCGTCCTACAGGTTGAGAAACGCTCTTTAGGGTAATCGCGAACCGTTAAAAAAAATGATGTTATGCCTTTTTTCCGTTTCTTCCTTAGACCTACCTTCGTTGACCAACGTCCTCTCCCAGGCGGGAAAGTTCTGCGTGACAGCGTCTTTCGGCCTTCTTACTTTGTACACTAGCGAAATCTTTCCGACTTTAGTTAGGAGTGCAGCCCAGGGATCTTGCTCCACAGTTGCAAGAATAGGCTCCATAGTGGCACCTTTCTCCAGGGAAATAGTAAGTCGCGAATTTACTTCCATTTCGTAGAACGCACTTACTGAAAGCATCTTCTAATAAGATTTTACTGCGGTTATCTAATCCTTTGACGCGCGGTAGTTGCGCCGTGAAACCATCTTATTACACCTATTTTACTGCTAGTTAGAGAAATAAAAGGTTATGTTGTCCCTATGCTGAAAATGTGCAGTCGTTGCCATCAATCCATTTAACTACCAACAACATGGCGGTCGGTCGAATCGACCATCTGGCGCCTAAGAGGTAAAGTTTTCTGACATAGCTGACAAGCGGACTTTTCGAACTCCTATGTGTAGAATTCAGAAAACTTATTTAGCTTTGCGTCGCTATATGCGCGATTTGATTGACAGACATGTTGTTGGTAGTTAAAGGGATCGGTGGCAACGGCTTCTTTTTTTCAATGCTTGGCACCCTATCCAGTTGGTCTTCTATACTGATGTGAGAATACTTGCGCTCCGAAAGGTTAAATTGTCTCATATGTGACAGCTGTCGATATAAAAATCGCTAATTTCAATTTTGCTTCAGAAAAATATAATACCTAACACTCGAGACGTTCACAAAAAAAAAAAAAAAAAAATTAAAAAATCACCATTGTAGTCACTGTCGTCACATCACACACTTCTTGGTGATAAGCTTCTTTACTAATATCAGAATGGTCACAGTGGAGGAATAAATTAGTAATATAGTGACTCGTAATTCAGTTTAGTAATCAGTAACGAGTAACTGTTATAATAAATCAACAGCAATTGAGAATTCCACTGTGACCTTTGACAGCAGATTGATCGACACTTTGGTACAGTCTATGAAATCAAGATGTGAGGTGTCACATCTGTCCGAGGTGACCATACACCATATTAAAGAAAAAAAGTTCCGCGAGAGGTGACTTAATTTTTCCATCCTTTTCCAACTTCTATAAATTTGGCTTTAATTTCTCTTTTTTGAGAATAATCAACTGCCAAACATTGTAATTTTTGCTCTATCTAATGCTTTTCTTCAAATTTCTATGTATAATTTTTCATTATGTATCAGTTACATTTTATTTCTGTCACTCTCCTTTAAGTTTGATAAGCAGTATATTTATTACATGTATGTGTGCGCGCACGCGCGTGTGTTTCAAAAGTTTTAAATCTTTAAAGATGCGGCAGTAACGCCTTTGAGGAGTAGTACTAGGCTAATATAATTCACGCCAAAATGCTTTATCATAAACACGTACGGAATTTGATATGTCCTTTGTTACAGGGGAAAGCTACCCATCCAGTCGTTCCAAATGTACTTCTGGGCGTTCTATCCGTGTCCAGCGGACTCTTTTCACTCTGGTTGCCGGAGACAGCCGGACGCAAACTGCCCGACACCCTTGAAGAGGGGGAAAACGAATTTGAAATGAAGGAATGACCGAATGCCAAGTATGGAATAGGATTGAGTGACCTGAAGCTGATAAGAGCTCCTTAGAATCTTGTGCATATGCTTCCGTGAAATATATGCCTCTGATTTCATCCTCAGTGCAACGTGTAATATAAAGCGATCGTAATTTAACTGACTTAAGCATCGGACAAGACAAAAATACAGGGTACAAAATACATGGCAAATTTGGAATTCGATACCCAAGAAAGATCTAATCATCAAGCCAGAAGATCTTTCATTTCCAGGCTAGTGGACTTCTATCATGAGAAAGAAAATCTGAAATAAAGTTACAAATTTCAGAATACCTAAATACTAACGAAAAACTATTCTTTTCTAAAGGCAAGTATTTTGCAGTTTAGAAACTACTGTGAAGATAATTATTACTAACAAATCATTATTAGGTTTAATTTCTAAAAATGTGAGCCGAATCAAGCTAACATATACGATGGGCATCCAGAAAGTAAGCCTCTCGTTGCCTGTAAACAGAATCGAACCCAGTTACCTGAACACACTAATGGCATCCGTTTTGGGGGTCCTTTATCCCTTTAACGCGTAGTGTGTCCGCTCCGGGAACGCCAAACTCTGACGTTTTGACTGTTGCCAGTCACGAAGAATAGATTGGATTTCTATAAAAATAGTTGCGGGCGACAAAGCTCCACAATAATTCTTTACTTTTTAGCACGTCATTTCCCGTAAAAAAATGGTCACGATTATTTTTAACAGCACTAACATCTGCCGAAAGATGGAAAAACGCGAGAACAGCTGGATAGATTGCCCAATGCTGAAAAAAGGGCAGCCGTTGCCATCGCACGACTTAACTACGACGCAGCTGGCTGTGCCCGGCACAGCCAGCTGCGTCAAAAAAGGGTCTCTAGATCTGTGGCACGCGATGAACGTTTCGATCGTCCGCCATCTTCCTGGTAGTTAAGTCGTGCGATGGCAACGGCTGCCCTTTTTTTCAGCCTTGGGGATAGGTTGCGCCTCAAAGGGTTAACATAAAAGTCCGTTGCTTGAGATTGGAACGAGCATGTGACAGTTGTCTGCAGGTCTTCACTGGGTAAATGCTGCCGACCGGACTGGGAATAGTTCAGATGCAAAAACAAATAAAAATCGCAGAGTACATGATCGGGACTATAAGGCTGATGGAAAAAGAAACACAACCCACCGGAACTCCTACAGCAGATACACCGTGCGATTGTGCCGTATGTGGGCAAACGTTATCGTGGATCTATACAACAACAGCACTGAGCGACAACTGAAACATATGCAGTAGCTATGACCACGACCGTATCTACCAAGCATGGAACGCTCGTTTTTCATAATTAATAACCTGCAATCTGTTGGCGGTGTGGAGAAACTTATTTTCTGGAAGCGCTTCGTGTATGCTAGATGATTTAAGCACTGCACTTTCAATAGAAAAATTTTAGGAAAACGTACTGTTCTTTTATATGAAGTAAATTTTAAAAGAGCCTTACATTTAAAGAAACCGATCAGAAAAAATAACTTTTTAGGATGAATCTTTATACAAAATGTCCAATGAGGAAAATGAAGACCGGCCTTTAAAAAGTCATTTGAAATTAAAAAAAAAACAACCTGTGCATGTGTAAATCTCATTTTTATTGAGTTATTCGAATTATTTAGCAATAAAAACTTTCGACTTCATTCCGAAAGTTTCCAGCAATGACTAATGATAATTCTTACCTCTTTATACGGATTTATTTGAAGAAATTCTTGCGTTTGGAAGCAAGAAAGATTGTTTCGATGGATTGCGTTTTATAATCTATAAGTTTGCATAATTTGTCTTTCTTGTTTTCTCTTTTCTTTCACTTTGAGTGTTCTTTCACTTTCAGTTGTTCAATATATGCTGTTAAAAATAAAAAAAGAAAAACCTTCCGTCAATGCACGTGTGAAAGAGAAAAGTTAAAACAACGGGTTGTTTTCTTTGGGTGTTTATTGAAATTCAAAATTGTGCTCATCTTTATGTAAATAAAATATTTTTAGTTTTTAGATTGGTTTTTATGATTTTATGCATACTTTAAATTAAATGGAGAAAAAAGTTGAGAGATTGTGTACATTTTTACAATGTTGAAAAAAAGAACTTCTCATTCCTTTACAAAACTTTTCTAAAAATCCAGTTAACAAAATAACAGCACAAAAGATACAACTTGATAAAATACCATTAAAAAAATTAGAGTGGAATTTTTAACATTCAAAACGACAGGGTTTTTATTTGTGCTTTATGAATTATCAGTTTTTACTAGGTTAAAAATTATTTAATTAAACAAAAGAATGCATGTTTAAAGTTTCAGAGGAAGAAAATGCTAATCTACCGAATCAACAATCGTAAAACCGATTGCTTTCGGAAATATCCATGGAATGTTGTGAAAAATTGTACGTTGATGTTCGTTAATTTTCTTCATGGCCTGTTTTCATAACCAGTACAGATTGAAGTGGATTTTATGATTTGCACAATTTTGAATTTCAAATATTGAACTGCTTTACTTTTTATTACATAAAAGCTAAATTAAATTTTACATTTAACGTGAAGTATATTATTATTTTGCATCAGAAAAGCGCCCCGCCAGTGACATAGCGCTAGCGCTTTGAACTGGGAGACGGAAGGTGCTTGGTTCGAAACTAGGTCGCTTCCGCCGAACTAACAATTCGGAGTGTTCCATGGTTTTGTCCGAAACTTCGCGTAAATACGAGTTAGGATCCCTTAGAAAGTCCCCCACGGAGGGGCAATCTCCCCTAGGCCTAGATCCCTCGAGTTGATAATTAGTCTTAACACCACATTCGCATCAGAAAAGTTCAAGTAATATTTTATAATTAGTAATTCCAGTTGTCAATAGATAGCGCCACCATTAAATTCATTTCACCTTTTCATTCAAAAGACTGCCCCAATTATATGTTCGGGTGGCTCAGAAAATGTGGGGTAACTTTAATGAGTCATCTCATAGAATGCATATAGTCGAGCAATTTTATTATAGAAAGTATGGGCACAAACGCCATCTCCATGTGCCAAGTTAACAATCTCTTTCAAAGTAGCGTCGAAGAATCAGTCTTCTTTCTTAACTGCGTCTCCTAAATTATGAATATGTTCTCCAAAAATTTCCTGTTTCCAAATAATATAAGGTTTTTCAAATACAATAGACACCGTTATAACGTACTCCCACGGGACCTTAAAAAGTAGTACGTTATAAGCAGTACCGCCGGTAAGATTCATTATTGCACACAAAAAAAATCTGGAGTGACTCCACTCGACTTTCCGAACACTTAAAATTAAGATCATTACCAAGCATTTTAATAAATTTTAATCGATGAATAATTCAAACATATATACCAAACTGAGGCTCAATTGAATGCGCCGTTTAAACGCTAGCGCACTTTCAATAATTCCCCCCCCATAGGCCATAATGTAAAAGAAATCTTTGTCGTAGCCCTGTAGAAAAACAATAAGTCCTATATACACCAAAATCAATACCGGTCTTGCGACGGTGGTTTATAACATATATACCCAATTTGAGCTCAATTGGATCTACCGTTTAAATGCTAGCGCACTTTCAAGAATTTCCTCCCATACGCCATAATGTAAAATAAATCTTTGTCGTAGCCCTGTAGAAAAACTATAAGTCCTATACACACCAAAATCAATACCGGTCTTGCGACGGTGGTTTATAACATATATACCCAATTTGAGCTCAATCGAATGCCTCGTTTAGGAGCTATCGTGTTCACTCACACACACACAAACACACACACACACACACACATACATACATACATCTCGTAAAAATAGCATAAATGGATTCAGAAGCCCTTAAAACGTGTAAAAACACCAAAATCTCGAATTCGAATTTTTTCATGATTACAATACTTTCCTTACATGGTACATGTTCGGAAAGTAAAAAGAAAGTGGGCTCACTATATCATTTTAATATGTGTTTTCAACAGGTCTGACTTTTTAAAATTTAAATTAAACAGAGAAAATTCTTTATGACTTACAATTTTTATTGAGATAAATACTATGTAATTTTCTTTCGTTTTAAATGGGCAGATGCTACTTTAAAAATACCGTTTTGGATGCTCATAAAATAAGACTTTTGTAGGGTCTCTGCATCATCAATGCGACATTAAAAAATCGTGATAATGTTTTTGCAGCATTGAATGCGTCGGGTATGCTCGATATAGGCTCCTCTGTTTCTTCCTCACTATCATCAGAATCATTATAGATAGCACTTTTCATAAGGCATTTACACTGATGAATGATAAATAAAAAACAGGGTCTTGTTCTTAGCCCTACCTAGCAGGCGAAAAAGATAAAAGATCGCTCCCTTCATTCACCGCACAATTCATCTGGCTAGAGAATCTGAAAACTGACAACGAGTGTTTTTGAAGATACTGAAATTTCCGAGGAAAAGGGAATAAAATTCTTAATAAAAGCAAAATTTTATTTTTGGCTTTGGTATAATAAGTACGTTATAGCTGAAGAACGTACTTTTTGTTAAGTACGTTTTAACCGAAGCTCAATAACATTATAAATATAGGACTTCAATCGGGACCTGGCTTCTAGGTACGTTGTAGCCGATAGTACGTTATATCCCAGGTCCGTTGTAACCGGTGCGCACTGTATTCATTTTAAGTCAGTGCTTTTAGCGAAAATGAAACTCATTTCCCCCCAAAAAAAAGATTGGAAATTTCATTGACTTTTCGAAATTTCTTTATGATTATTATTTGGTACATGAAGACACTTTTTGTGCAAATACTTTATATGACGCCTGTTAAGTTTTGTCTACACGCTTAAACCAAACGAGCGAAATTCGATCAGTCAGAGCGATTTTTGGGCCAGTTTTCAAAAGTGAGCTTCTCCTTTAGGAGCGTTTTTCGATCACAAGAGCGGAGCGGAATATAACAATAAGCGAGGAAGGAAATTCTCGGAAAAAAGAGGAAGCGAGGAGAGGAATTCATTTAAAAAAGACTCTTTAAGTATCGTGGTGCTCTTTATGTATCGAAAGTGCTCTTCAAGTATCGTGGAAATACCGGTAGGTTTCCATGGAAACGGATCGCTCCGCAATGTATTGCTTTTTTCGCTCTTTGGGTTTAAGCGTGTACTTCTTAAGATTCGCCCTTTATATTAAATAACGACGTTCAAGCCTGACTTTCAGTGGCAATTTTTTTTCTATATATATATATATATATAATTTTTTTTTTATGGTCCATGGGAGGTAAAACCTACTCTCGTAATTTACACTAATATAAGTGCCGTGAAAAACATTTAACACGAAACTGGGGGTACCAACATATATTTCTTTTGATTTAGAAGGATTCCGTGTTAATTGTTCGTAAAAAAGAAAACGAATGAAACTCACCAATATTTTCAACGTTGTTTTATATTATTTCGACTTCCTGTTAAGCTACAAGTATGTTGCATCCACTGGGATGAAAAGCAAGTAAAAAATTATTATTTGGAGTCGGGAAAAAAAAGCAGTTATCTTTTTCTGAAATGCATTTTTCATGGACATTAGGAGTAAGAAACCTGATGGATGATACTTCTAGGATGACTACTGAGTGAGAAAAACAAACAGGAGCCGGGGGAACCGATTCCCAGAGGTTAAACATTTCCACGAATACATTACACTAGTGACTTATCGCAAACATGTCACTGAAGATCAAAAACGAACTTTTTTCGTGTTGAATGATTTTTGTTTCGTGTTAAAAGAAAGAAAAATAAACTCGGCTGTCAGAGTTTCGTCAGGGGGAGACCATCTGAAAACCCCCAATATTTTAGTTTCATTATTGCCATATTAAAAAGATATTAATTGACTTTGTCATTTTATCTCTCATCTTTCGTGTATTTCGCCTGGTCACCCAATATTGAAATTTTTATGATTGTAACCTATTTATAGATAACTACATGTGATGCTTATTCTACAGCATTCGAATTATTGTAACAATAGATTAAAGCTGCTGTGAACTAATAGTATTTAAATATATGTAAAAAATACGCGTGATGCATATTCTACAGCTTACGAAATATTGTAACACTAGATTAAAACTGTTGTGAACTAATAGAATTAAATATAAATGCAACCTTACAGAGCTTACAGAAATCGGTGGTTTGCGTAACACATACTAACATTTTATTTTATCTATACATTGTTGCCACATTCTCATATAACATTTACAAACCGGATGACATTTTTAAACAATCATTTTATGAAATAAATGCAACCTCACGGAGCTAATGAAATCGGTGGTTTACGTAACACATTCTAACATTTTCAGCGGACATTTATTCTTACTTTTATGTCTCATTTTCGTGTCTTATTTTTATGTCACATTTTCAATAAAAGGGTGAGAGATAAAATGACATAGCAATTAAAAAATGTATTAAAATGTACAGTTTACGATCCGGACCGGTGCGTCATTTCGGGTTAACCGGTGTTAAAAGTATTTCACTGTATTAAAAATCCGTTTTAACAGATCCTGATTATGACCAACTGGGGCCCCGGGCACTGATAAATTTGGGGCCTCCCAATCTATGAAATTTGTTTCATTTTTCATAAAATTTTGATATAAAAAGAATATTTCAGAACAACATTTGATATTGGGGGCCTTTTCGAGCCGGGGGCCTCCTGCATGTTAAAAGTTGTAGTATGTTAAAAATGACTAGCTAAAACACACACACAAGAATAATATGAAATGTTTCTCCCATTATTTCAAAACTTCTGTCTGGCTGATTTCAAATTCATGAATTTTCACAATGAAAAACTACAATTTTCAAGTACAATTTGAAAAATTAACTTAGACTACGCAAAATCATAATTATACGATAGATATTTTGGTTTCAACTATTTAAAATATTGATGCCCGTTCTCATAAGAAATAGTCGAAATACATTTTTCCCAATGCAATCTCTGAACAAATAAAACAATTGTATTAATAAATACTAGTGGTTGTCCAGTGGTCTAAATTCGACCATAATATATTAAACTAGAAGTCAAAGTCCGTTGTGGAGGCAATTACAACGGGCGTTAGAAAAAAACATTTCACCAAAGCATGTCTACACTCAATATATTCTTCGATTAATTACGCTAATGGCGACTTTTGGCGTAATTTTTGAGGGATGTACATAACCGTCGTCGAATCATTATCTAAATAATGGTAGGACGGTACTGTGCTTGAAGTGGCTGAACTACCATTGATCGTAATGAGTTGGAATTTTTTTGAGTGTTCATGTAGAAGAACTATAAATAAAAAAGACACTATTTTCGATAGAGAGATTCATTTTGCAATCCTTAAGAACATATTTCACTTTTGATTCTTTTGAAATAGCCTAATACCTCTAAAATACGCTTTAATGAATTTCTGCCCAGAGAGCGTAATGTATGGAAAATCTTTTGGGTGGCCCTGTAAATAAATTATCCAGTCGATTGTAACCAAACGGGTAAGTGCACAACTAGATATGTTACAACAATCCTAAACATAAAATGTCAACATCCTATACGACCAATAGTTTTTGAGACATGCGAGTTACATACGTATACGTACATCAGGGAAAAACTGGTGAAAATGGACTTTTGGTCGGTCAAAAGGGATTGTACATGAATTTATATGAACACACACATGCATGCATTCGAGGAGATGTCTCGCAAAATCTCTTAAAAGTAAATTTAAAGGTAGTCAAAATTGTTTTTTCCATCGAAATCTGGATACCGATATTTTTAGCAATCACATTCCTTCCTTTTATTTCGTATAAGGAAGTAAAAATATTATAATTCAACTGTCATATAATAGACTAAGTGTTAACAGTGAATGACCAAACTTGGTTCAGTCGTGGTTATATTATGTAAATTTGGCAAAAACCATATTTTCCCCTACGCCTACTGATGGAAACTGAACAGTGATAAAAAAGAAGGCTATAGAATAGATTTACATACAAAAACATGCTAATTTGAACTATTGTGTGCGTATAATATTATTTTAAGGTTACATTGTAAATTAGAGAAGCAGATCGTATTACAAATCTGTAACGTTACCGTACAGGGTGTAAAAAAAAAGATCGTATTTTTTTATTTAAATCAGACTTTTTTAAATAGTCAGATTAAAAAAATAGAATTAGATAAAGCATTAAGTACGTTTAACTATATAGAAAGAATATAACCAGCTTGTAAATACCTAGTTATTGACAGTATAAATCTGCAAATAAAATGTTTTTGTGATATGTAAATGAAATAATTCTGTCCCAAGTGGATGATTTTTAAGGCATAGAAAAATTGAGTATATGCAGATAGATTTAATTTTCAAATTGAAAAGTAAAGATATAAAAAATAAAAGTTTACAGAAATGCTAATTACATGCAATAACAAAATAGTATATTATGCACAACCTCTTTCAGCTTGTGAACCACAAAAATTTAAATGTATGGTATGAAAGACCAATCAAGTAGTGTGTTCGTTTAAGTAATATTGTCTTTAAAACAATATATTAGACTAATTGACGTATGTAATGACACAATTCTAAACATCTATTCATAGGGGTTTTTTTTTTTTTGCATATTAAAGTGCTTGAAAATATGATGGCACACAAAGGAAAGGCAAGTGGTTGATTCAACAGTATTGCGAGCATTTATGTAATGTCAGAAACACGTTTGACTGATCATAACTAAACGAAAATTTGAGTTAGGTTAATAGGTGTTTTTTTTTTGGGGGGGGGAGATAAATACTGCGCTTTGTTACATATTTTTATTAAAAAAAGAAGAAAAAATGAAAAATTGTTCTTCTAATTCAATTTTTGTGCTGTTATGATCAATCGAACTTAATGCGGATATGACATAAACTATCACAAAACCGTGGAATCTCCCAATTGCCAAATCAAAGTTCTTGAAAATATGATGGCACATATAGATAAAAGTCAGTTATTAAATTATAGAACATTTTGTGGTGCTATGGTTATGACAACTGAAAGCAAATCTGAAATAATTAAATTTTCATATTAATTCCAAGGATCCATGCAGGCGAAATTTGGTTCCGTTTTGCGGTCCCTCACCAAAATAAAATTTAACAAAATAGCCCTTCATTAGCAGTTTACGCTACATTTGAATTTATCTTGTAATTTATTTTAACAAAAAAGTTACTTTTACAAAAATTGGTGTCATAATCCACAAAAATAGATGCTCGAAAATCACAAAAACAGGTATTGAAATTCCCAAAAATTGGACTATGGTAAAAATTCTTGAATCAACCCCTGATTTTCTATTTTTTTTAAATTGAACTTATGGATTCTGATTAGTGTTCGTCAAAGTGTAATTGAGTTAGTGAGTGGAACAGGTGTCATGAGCCAGTAATAGCCTTTGAGGCAGTGTTTGTGTGTCTAGGGATGTAACGGATATTGATTTTGCCGGATACCGGATATCCGAAGCTCCTTGTGTTGCCGGATACGGATATCCGGCACCAAACTTGTATTTAGTTATTCAGTGTGTTTCTCATTTTTTTTTTATATAATGACATTAGAACAATAAATTGTAAAGATGTTTAACACACTATTTAAGTATTTTTTAATAATTGACTTATAATTTACAAAAACTAAATATCTTTACATATATGTGCATAAAAAATGTTACTTATGTAAACAGTTTAAATATTCTTTTATGTATACAGTGCTGGCAGAAGGAACTAAATTTAACCATGACACATTTATTAAAATACCTGTAATTGTAGATTATTTTCACAAAGAAATGAATACTTTTTAGCTATTTTGATAGCTATTTTGATAAGATACCTTTGATAGATGAGTTTTTTTTCTGTTTTATTCATTTAATATTAATTTACATTAAGTGATTTTTAGTTTTATTTTAAGTTAAATTACTTTTAGAGATCGATAAATAAAAAGTAAACCCCTTTTAAATATTTATAAAACAGGATTTTTCAGGTTATGCATTATAAATTCCTTTAATAAAAAAACTACAAGTTAAAAAACAAAAATAGATCTGTTTACCGTAAATGCCTTCGTATAACGCGCACCTATAATTTTAAGCTCACTATAATTTTAAGCTCCATTTTTTAATTTTTATGTATATCCTACGTATAACGCGTACCATTTGCATTGTAATCACAGACTTGCCCTATGGAATCCAGAAAGTCTTTTAGTTTGGAATATGCTCAGATCCCATTGAACATATAATACAAAGAAATTGATGAAAGAGTGTAGCACAAACATGGCAGTTATTCCAAGTGGATTAACGTCAGTAATTCACCCCTTAGATGTGTGTATTAATAAACCATTCAAAGGAATTTTAAAACGATTTTGGAATACGTGGATGTTGGAAGGAGATAAAACATTTACGAAAGGAGGTGAAATGCGTCATGCCACTCGAAATAGTGGAAATAGCGTGTGAGTGAGAGCGGATAATACAAGCATGGGATGAAATTAAACCTGATGTAATTAAAAAGTCATTTAAAAAATGTAGTATATCAGACAATCTAGATGGAACGCAAGATAACTATTTATTTATGGATCAGAGTAACAGTGATAGTGAAGATGAAACCGAATTTTATCATGTGCCTGAAAATATAACGGAAGATGAATATGATGAACTTTTTATGCTGTCCGATAGTGAAAATTGAAGTTCATAAGGCATGTCATTTCTTTTAAATAAACAACATTCAGATACATGTAGAAATCTCATTTTTTATGCTCATCTTTTCATTATTTTTAAATTTATCATTTTTATAACCGGCGTATAA
>JAWZYV010015896.1:0-91177 GCA_038373885.1 Cheiracanthium punctorium
CACCTAATTGCTGCAAAACATTTTGTATAATGTGTTTCTGTTTTTGGCCGCTAGAGGCGCTGTACTCCCGGCGACTTGCCGCGGAGCTATTTTTTCTTTTTTCTTTTCACGTCACAGGTCCGCAGTCATTAGTGACGTCGTTGCCTGGCCAACAGTATAAAAGTTCGCCGCGATCGAAAGGAGAGAGGAGAGGCGAAAAGGGTGATGCAACAAGATGTGTGTAGAAGGACGCTCGTAGCCAGCCATGTGAGATGCTCTGAGCTGAGTCACCTGGAGCCTTCCCGCCGCCGCTTCCAAAAAGCCTTTTGATTACGCCACGGCAAGTTTATCTCAAGACGATGCTGTTCGACCCGGTACCATAGGCTGGTTTGTTGTCCAGAACATCCGACGACACATAGATGCTGTACCACATCAAATACCTGTTTTTTTTTTCCTTTGTTCATCCCCATCTGTATACAAGCCTTCACACCTCATTACTAAAATAAAAGAACTATCAAGGTAACTTGGCCCTGGGCTTCTAAGACATAAACTAGGCGAGCATTAACCATCTTTTCCATCAGCTTACACAGGCAACTGGTAAGCGCTATGGGGCGGTAATTATTCGGATCAGATGCATCTTTTCCAGGTTTAGGAAAGGGAATGACCACAGCATTCCTCCAGAAGGAAGGAAATGCATGCTCATTCCAGATTCTATTGTATAGGTGTAGAAGATTAAGTAAAGAATTGTAGGGTAGGTGTTTTAACATTTCATATGTGATGCCGTCTGGACCAGGGGAGGTATTTGATGACTGCTTTAGGTACCTCATGAGTTCATTGACGGTGAACATGCTATTGTAAGGAAAATGGGAAAGAGTATTAAAATTTAATTTATACCTTTCAGATTGTTGTTTATATGTAAGGAAGGTGTTTGAATAGGAGGTACTGCTAGAATTGAAAGCTAGGAACTTAGCGATAGTGTTGGCTATCTCTTTTGGGTCAGATATTGTGGAGTTATTGATGGAAAGGCAGGATATAGGATGGTTATTGTAGATGCCCATTGTCCTTTTAGTTTTAGTCCACAGTTTTTTACTGGAAGTAGATGTGGTGATACTGGACACATAGTCAATCCAGGATTCCTTTTGTGAATGCCGGCGTATTTTACGGGCATAGGCTTTTGCTTTTTTATAGGCAATAAGGTTTTTGGTTGTAGGGTACCGCCGGAAGACACCCCATGCTTTCTGTTGCTGCTTCTTGGCGAGGGTACATGTCTCATTCCACCACGGTTTTTTGTTTTTTCGGAGTGTATTATTTGATTTAGGGATAGACGCATCTGCAGCTTTTATTATGATAGAAGTAACTTTTGTAACGACCTCATCAATTGTACCTTCTATGGCGTGAGGGGGTATGACGGATAGCTCAGTGAAGGCGTCCCAGTCTGCTTTGGCGTGTACATAACGGGAGATGGTAGAATTATGGGTAAGGTTTTGATATAGAGGTGAGAGTAGAATTGGGAAGTGATCACTATTATGTGGGTCGCTAGAAGCAGAGAAAGTATACAGAGGAAGGATGGGTGGAGAACAGATTGCAATATCTATGGCATGAAATGATTTAGTCGGATAATGGAAATAGGTGTTGTCGCCATTATTCATGATGCAAAGATTATAGTCAGTTATGAGTTGTTCAATTTGTTGTCCTCTATTGTTGATATCTTTACTGCCCCATAAGGGACTATGAGCATTCATGTCCCCCAGGATGATGAAAGGAGGTGGAAGTTGCAGGACCACATTATTTAGTAAAGTTTGACTGATTGTTTCATTAGGGGGAAGGTAGATACTGCAGATTGTGGTAAGTTGTTTGAGATGGATGCTAGCGGCGACAGCCTGCAAAGTAGTGTTGAGATTAATGGGACGATAAGGATATTTATTGTTTATTAAGAGGGCAACTCCGCCGGAGGCCCTGTCCCCTAGCTCATAATCTTTTCTGAGGGTGATATAATTGCGGATTTGCGTTTGTTTATTGGTCCTGAGATATGTTTCCTGTAGGGCAAGGCAAGCGGGATTATGATCATAAATTAAAGTTTTGAGGTCATCGATTTTATTTAAGAAACTGTGGCAGTTCCAAGATAGCAGCAGGGCCATAATCAAGTGATGTTAGGGATGACGGAGAGCTTGCTTTTAGTCCCCGTAGGTGTAAGTGGGGTACTAGGAATATCATCGTCATCCATGATATTGTCTGAAATGTCAGAGTCGGTAGGATCTAAATGCAATATTGAATCGTCAATGGGTTTTTGTGGAAGGATGTTTTTAAGTCTGGACTTACTGTATTTTGTCTTATAGGCAGCAGATTTTTTGATTATAGGTCTATTTTGAGTGGAGTTGTTGCTTTGAGACTTCTTCTTGGATGTACTTTTTTGTAGAGCTATGGAAGAATTATTTTGGTTAGAGGTTAAGTGTTTAGTTTTAGTAGTGGAAGTAGGTATAGAGACAGGCACAGATGTTGGTGGCTCGGTTTGTATGGCAATTGATTTAACAGATTTGACTGCTTCAGAATAAGACTGACCGGGTTTGGGGGTACGGGAGTTGAGCACTTTACGGGCTTCTGGATAAGACAGTCCTTGTGTGGCACGCAAGGACTGGATTTCTTTTTCATACGACCATTTTGGGCATGAGCGGGAATATGAAGGATGATCTTGTTTGCAGTTCACACATTTGTGTGGATTAGAGCAGGTGTCACTGTCGTGGCCGGAGATCCCACAACGAGCACAGGTTGGGGAACCACGACAGGATGGTTTGGTATGGCCGAACTTTTGACATTGAAAGCACCGAGTAGGATTAGGTATGTATGGCCTAACGGCACATGAGAGGTATCCTGCTTTGATATGGGAAGGAAGTTTAGGTGATTGGAAAGTCAGAATTATATGTTTGGTGTCCAGTGTTTGGTTATTGCATCGGATAGAGATTCTGCGAACTGCACAAACATTTTGGGATTTCAGATTTTCAAGGATTTCAGCCTCTGAGCAGTGTAATAGGTCAGGTTCGGATATGACGCCTCTTGATGAATTAAGTGTCCTATGGGGTAATACAGTGACTGGTTTTAGGCCGATAGTTTTTAATTGCATAATATTGTTTGCCTGTTTGTTATTTGTTACTTCTATTAAGATGTCGCCAGAGCGTATTTTTTTAATTTTTGCAACTTCTCCAACATTAGAAAGTATGGTTTTATGGATTAGAAATGGGGATGTTTGGTTAAAGTTTCCGTCCTGACATTTTACGAGAAAGAATTTTGCGGTAATAGCTCCCTCAGTAAGAGAGTTCGGAACGTTGACGTTAGATAAAGAAAGTGTCGAATCCATATTGGGGATTGGACATTCGGACCCGACCGCACCGCCCACCACGGAGCCCAACGAGGGGATGCATGTACATGCACCAGTGCTAGTCGGGTCTATACGCACACAGTACATCCCTTAAGCAGCATCCACCCTTAACGATGTGCCCAGTAGATGTCCGTTTGCTTGAACCCTAGCAGTTGGCCGAACCAGTACCACCAGCCGATTGATACACAGGGGAACGCTGTGTACCTCCCGTTTACCCGAAGCCGAGGCCAAAGCAATGTGTTGGAGAAAGTACCCCTCAATTACCAGGATCCCCATTTCCGGGGACACGGGTCTCCACGCACGGCAAACACGTGGGCAGTTTAACCGCCAATAGAAGCTGACGGCACAGAGCGACCGCAGCTTCTAAAGGGGGGCCCTCACCTCCAAGGAGGAAACTACACCGAGGGGGAAAAGGAAGGATACAGCTAAGAGGAGAGGAGGGTAGAACAAAGAAAAGCGAAAGATCGCTGGGGCCCCGGGATTGCGACACCCGTAAAGACCTAAAGTAGGTCTTCCCCCTGAGGGAGAACAGTTGCTGAAGTTTTGTAAGAATATTTTTGAATTCTAATGGTTGAGTATATATGTCTATTTTTGTTCAAAGTTTGAAGTTAAAAACTTTTATGCATTAGTAAATGCAATTTTCATTAAATTATCAAAATAAGAACTCTTTAATAGAAAGGGAAGGGGAATTTTTTTGTTTTCGAGAGTTGTAAAAGTGGGCCGCTTGTTGGCCAGTCGTGAAGTCATTAAAGTTTTCCTAAAAGAAAAATACTTGCTTTACCTAAACCTTCACGACGCTCATATTTTCCAACTGTCGAAATGTGTGTTCAATAGGGATCGACTGATTGTATCGGCGCCGATACCTGCTATTTTTTTAGGTATCGGTATCAGTTCTTTCGATTCTAAAAGTATCGGGAAAGTATCGGTTTCTCTTGCTTTCATCCAATTTCACCGATACTTTTCAACCGATACTTCGCTTTTCAGAAGAAAACCACGCAGGCGCAACACCATTCTAGAATCTTTATTTTGGTAATGAGATGAGAGGCGTCGTTTCATTGGCACATTTATTTGCGCGAGTGTTTTCGAACTGTGTGAGTGGTTTTTTAAAAATTCTAACCATCACTGAATGGATGTCGCATCATCAAGTGTGGTCGAAATTATGGACGAAGAATCGTTAGATAACAGTTTAACAGGACAATCGTCTATTCTTCTAAATTATTTTGAATTGGTGCCCAACACTAAATAGGCTATCTGCAAGGATTGCAAAAACAAATGTCGAGGGGTAAGCTATAATTTTACTTCAGTTTTATAAACGTTTATTTTCTCACTGTGTGGACTCGAAAAAGAGTTCATTAATTAATATATATATATATATATATACGATACATTATTTATTCAGCAGCTCTTTTTTATAGCTATGTTTATTCTCTTATTTGTTGAACAAGTATTAAAATCTGTCCCCTTCATTTTGACAACTATAGCATTTTTTGCCGATATCTGCAGCAGAGCACTGAAACTTCTTGCACGTTGCTCACTACTCTTAGGCTCTTATACTGGGAATGTTGGCAAAGATACTACCCAAGGAACATATTAATTCCTTGAAAGACAAGCAGCTCGAGGTGCTCCTCTTCTTCAAAATCAGATAGTAATAATTACTCTTCTTTGTTTAGTGCCACTTACATTAGCGGAGTGTAATAACCAAGTGATCATGCAATCTGATTTACGTGCATGCGAGACTTTGCAGGACAACACACGATTATGCGAAGTTTACACTACCACGGAAATATCCTTACCGTCTATATCATCGGAATCCTGCCTATGGTTCACAGATAAGGATAATAATCACCTCTTCCCATTGAAATTGAAATTAGAGGAAGTATCTTGCGACTTTCACATGTAAAGAGAGTACTTTACTTTCCCTGTCAAAACACAACATATATCACAGATTAGTTATATATTTAATGAATTTTGTGGACGTGGAATTCACTGTGTTCCGAAATCCATAGGCAAAGGTGGCCTCTGGTTTGAAGCTAAGACTCCCGAAAGCTGGGAATATCTGGGAGTTTCCATGTGTACAGCGGGTGGACTCAGTGTACGATGTACCATTTTAACCAGAGCAGCATGCAACTTTCACCGAACATGGTATATCCCCGATTTGCTTCATAGCTACGAAGTCTCCAGAATTACAGGACACACATGTAGGTATCATATCTCGGTGACTCACACCGAGAATAATACCTTAAAGAGACTTTCAGTGACAGATCACACGTATACGGACACTGGTATAAAGATCTCCATTCTAGGGGGCTTATGATCAAGCCCCAATTGCATATCACCGATTCGCTAATTCAGAGGGTAGGAAAACCCTCCAAGGCCTATCATTCCCCTGCAAGTTCACGATACCTCCCAAAAGTGGGAGAGATTGGGGCGACACAAGCAAACTCTTCCATTTCCACAACTTCATCTTTGACCCCAATCTTTCCACTTGTGATTTTTTTGAAGACATCCTTAGATGTCTTAATTCTCCTGATGCTTTAGAAAATCTCAGAGCGTCAAAGGACAGAGCGTTACCTCTAGAGCAGAACTTACATTTGTTTCACATCAAAAACAGACAGTTAACATCTACAATGCTTTTTTCTGCAGCAGTTAGACTGCAATTGCATTTTACAGATTATAAAATCAAGCTGTAGACGATCACAGTGTGTCCATCCTTTAGTGATGGGCCAATTCAAATTACAGGCTGCTACAGCTGTGGACTTTAGGCACAAATGAACATTCTTGCAAAATCCACGTGTCAAACAGGGACAGTGGACATTTATTTCCAGCAATTAAGTGCATATACCAAAGCTGTTCATTTAAATTTAGATTCGACTAACTTATTGATTAAATTTTTAGCAGATAAGCAATGTTACGATGAAAAACTGTGCTTAAAGTCCAAAACATTAATATAATGTAAACCTGTACAATTTTGTTTGGATGAGCCTTCAGTAGACTTGCTAAATCTAAATTTAAATTACACAAAATCTGTTAGGTCTACTACCCCATATTCATGGCCTGATTGGCTTAAGATGTCTACTTTAGCATCTCCTATATATTATTTAGAATTAATAGGGTCATCACTATTTATTGCTTGTCTGCTAATTACACTCATCTCATCAGTAGTCACGTGTTGTTGTAGATCCAGATAAAACTGTAATCAAGATTTTTCCATTTAACATTGTTTATTATACGTACAAAGTAAAAATATCCGTTATCATGTAATCAAAATCGAACGTTATCGTTCATTTTTTTTTTCATCCTTTTTTGCCTTTTCTCTCTTTTCTTGAATTTTCTTATCATTTATTGTAAGTTTTCATTTTGTTATTATTTTTTTTCTTAGTTGGTACTAATAGTGTGTGTCTTTTGCAACATCCCTATCAGATAATTTTACTTTGTCTATTCTGATGTGAGTTCATTATTATACACTGCTGGCCATCGTAAATGCAACACCCTGAAGGAAGCATGCAAATAATATGAAATTTACAACATGCATTAGCTGAGGTGAGATATGCAAATGATTAGAATTTCAGCGCAGACGCACATCAAGCGCGCCTGTGGCGCCACCTCAAAGCGCTATTTAAGGCTTGGAGATTTCGACGGTTTCAAGTACAGCAATTGTGTTTTTCTTGCTTTTTTTTCAAAAAAACGATAAATTATGCCTCGTAGGAAACAACGATCATCTTTTGATCAAGTATCCGAGTTTGACAGAGGAAGGATAGTGGCATACCGAGATTGTGGGTTATCTTTCAGGGAAATCGGTCGTCGTATTGGACGAAACCAAACAACTGTGATGTGGATATGTGATCGTTGGGTGCAGGAGGGTACGACGGACAGACGTGATCGACCGCATCGACCTCAGTGCACCACGTCACGTGATGACAGGCAGATTGTACGCATGGCAGTGACGGACCGCTCAGTCACATCACGAACCATATCACAGCAGATTCAGTCTGTAACGCATCATCCAGTGTCTGCGCGTACCATTCGGCGTCGTTTACAGCAGAATGGTCTGTCCGCAAGACGTCCGTTGCTTTGTCTACCTCTGACGCGGAACCACAGACGTCTCCGCCGCCAATGGTGCGATGAAAGAAGGATGTGGACGACAGAATGGAATGAAATTCTCTTTACTGACGAGTCACGCTTCTGTATGCAACACCACGACGGTCGGATTCGAGTCTGGAGACACCGTGGAGAGAGGATGCTGAACAGCTGCATTATGCACCGTCACACTGGTCCTGCACCGGGTATTATGGTATGGGGCGGTATCGGATATCTCTCTCGCACTCCTCTAGTACGCATTGCCGGTACTTTAACCAGCCAGCGCTACATCTCCGAGGTGTTGGAGCCAGTTGTCCTTTCTTACCTTCAGGGCTTGCCAACAGCCATATTTCAGCAGGATAATGCACGGCCACACGTGGCACGCATTGTCCAAGGGTTCTTCGTCAATCACCAGATTGAATTGCTTCCCTGGCCGGCGCGCTCTCCGGATCTTTCGCCGATAGAAAACATGTGGTCCATGGTTGCTCAACGACTGACCCAGAGTTCATCCCCAGCTGTCACACCAGATCAACTTTGGCAACGTGTGGAAGCTGCTTGGTCTGCTGTACCCCAAGAACACATTCAAAGTCTCTTTGAATCAATGCCGAGGCGTGTAGCAGCTGTGATCTCCAACAACGGCGGCTACTCTGGGTACTGATTTTGGCAGGAACCACGCTTCATAGAATGCTGTAAATTTAATCATTTGTTACTTGGTCAACATGTTATCTACACAATAAATTTTGTTGTGATATCTCTTGTTTTTCTTGGTGTTGCAATTTGGGTGGCCAGCAGTGTATGTAAAGTGTCTAATTTTTTTTTCTCTCATTCTTCATATTATTATTATTTTTTATGTATTGTGCAGTATCACTTATCTTTTCTATATTTGTGTTTTCTTGTGTTAGCTAAAGGTAATTAGCTATTCAATTGTTAGCACTCAAATGGCAATTTTATTTAGTGGGACTTCAGTAATTTTTCTCTTTTTTTTTTCTTTTAAGGGATTTTTGGTAGGATTGTTAGGTTGAGCCTGTAGTTAATGTGCTGAAATTTGTATACAGCCCCAAGCAGATGGAGAGCCTTTATTAAGAAAGTGCGATTCCATAAGAAAATCTGCAGGTGTTAGGAACCGTTTGTAGTTACCACCTGTAGGTCGGCTAAACATGCAGCATTCTCAAAAGAATTTAGCACAAAAGCTGCATTAGGAGTTTAATAAAAGGCAAGTCTCAAAAATAAATGGAACTCTACAGAATAAGGGATAGCGTTGGAAGGAATGGAATTCATATGCATGTGCAAAAGTCATTGATTTCATAGAATAGTGTTCTTTAACTGAATGTCAGGAAAGGAAATTTAATATTTTTAAGGGTTGCAGTCGGAACAGTTTAAAGAAATCTTGGTGAAAGTCGGCCATATAAATGTTTTTTTTTGGCGTTCTTTGAAAAGAGTGGGAACATGATTGTCGCCAGGTGAGAAGGAATCATTTTTGCGTGTCGTGGGACGCCTTGCAGTTTTTACAAAAGATTCAACCGCTAAGAGGGGATCATTGAATGCCCTCACCTTTGGTCAGTGCGTAGCGGTCAATTTGCGAGCAGCTTTCTATGTGGTCAGTGAATGTTTGTAAGTAAAGCTTCAGAAAAGAAAAAATATAATAAACATCAAGGGGAAGAAATTGAAAATAAAATTTAAGAAAAAGCATGAAGGTGTTGTCGATAGGCCGTACAAATTCAATGAGAAAGTATGCGATTGAGGAATGACCAATTGTGAGTTAGGGAGAGGAAAATTTCGGACCAAAGACTTGGTAACTGGTCGGTTTAGGAGAATAAGGAGCCACAGAGTGGCTAAACTAATTATTTACAAGCTCAGGGAGGGAAAGGGGCAAGAAGGGTTGAACAAAACCGGATTGCACAGGCAGTGAGAGCAGATTTCATCGCTCTCACTGCCTGCACAAGATTCACACACACACAAGATTTTTGCTTGTGTGTGTGTGAATCTTGTGAATACATATATGTTTCAAAATAAAATGTATAGGATGATCATCTCTGCTCTGCACCGGACTACAGGTAAATCTAATTGCCATCACTTACCTTCTGAGTGACTTTTCTTTAATCATTAATAATATCCCCCCCCCCTTTTCTTGGTATCCTCTACTAGATGACTTAGTTTTCAACTAATTTTCTTCAATATGGTCATGCATAAAATCTTTTTTGCAAAATATGCTACAGCAAGCAGGTGGTACTTAATTGTTTGAATGGCACTAAAGGTTGAAATGTTTATCCTTTTACAGCTGGCTGTTACAATATTGTTCATCATACTAAAACTGGATTCCACTTTCGGGCAATGGAAACAGGTCAGTAATGTACACACCATCTTGGAAGCCGGACACCAAAACCTGGTTTATCTTATGCAGCTGCAACAAAATCAACCAAAACAATAGCAACCCAAACTGAATTACCAAAATCTGTACCTGTCTAATTTCCTTCTGCAACAGCACAAACATCTAAACAATCGACTTCCAATCAAACTAAATCCTCCACGTCTTCACAAAAAAATATATTGAAGAAAAACTCTCAAAATGTTAACTCCACCCGACCACAAATAAAAAAGTCTTCTGTCTACCGAACAAAGTACAACAAACCCAAGATCAAACATGTCCCACCACAACGCCCTATAGATGACACTATCCTACACTCACACAACTCACCTACACAACTCACAACAGTATGCAGTATATACCTCCCTCCTAGTGAAGTAATAAGCCAAACATCCCTCAATAGTCTCATTCAGCAACTTCCTCCTCCTTTCATCCTCCTTGGTGACATGAACGCTCATAGTCCTTTGTGGGGAAGCAAGGACACCAACAATAGAGGCCTTCAAATAGAGCAACTTCTCACTGACTTCTCCCTTTGCTGCATGAATAATGGCGACAATACTTACTTTCACTACCCAACTAAAACTTTCCATGCAATAGACCTTGCCATCTGCTCTCCTCCAATCCTCCCGCTGTATAACTTCTCTGTATCTGGTGATTTACATAAGAGTGACCATTTTCCGATCATTCTCTCACCTTTGTATCAGAATCCAAACCAAACTTCAAAAATACCCAGATACATTCATGACAAATCAGATTGGCAGGCTTTCACCTCACTGTCAACAATATCACCAAATATCAAAGAAGGCACTATTGATGAGGTCGTTGAAACAATAACTACCACCATTATTAAGGCAGCAGACCATAGTATTCCGAAATCGGGCACAAGCTGTCGCAGAAATAAAAAACCGTGGTGGAACGAGGCATGCACCCTAGCAAAAAAGCAGCAGCAGAAAGCCTGGGGTACCTTCCGCCGATATCCCACAACAGAAAATCTTATTGCTTTTAAAAAAGCAAAAGCAGTCGCCCGCAAGGTGAGGCGGCAATCTCAAAAGGAATCATGGATGCAATATGTCTCCAGCATTACAACATCAATTTCTAGTAAGGAGCTATGGACCAAAACAAAAAGAGCTATGGGAATATACAACAACCATACCATACCCTGCCTCTCTATCAATAACAAAATCATCTCTGATACCACAGACATTGCAAATACCATTGGCGAAACTTTGGCTCTATCCTCTTGCAGTACCTCTTACTCAAATACCTTTTATACCCATAAACTTCAATCTGAATGGCAAAAACTAAATTTTAAAACCTCCTCGCAGCTCTCCTACAATAGTATCTTTACAATCCATGAACTCACAAATCAATTTAGACAGCTACCGAACACTTCTCCTGGTCCTGATGGTATCACGTATGAAATGCTAAAACACCTTTCTCACGATTCCCTTACAAATCTACTACAGCTTTTTAATAGAATCTGGAACGAACATACCTTTCCTTCCTCCTGAAGAAACGCCATAGTCATACCCTTTCCAAAACCCGGAAAAGACACTTCCAATCCTAATAACTACAGACCCATAGCCCTTACTAGTTGCCTTTGCAAACTGCTGGAGAAAATGATCAATGCACGCTTAGTTTACGTTTTAGAAACAGGGCCATATACACCCTTACCAAAGTGGTTTCCGCAGGGGCAGATCAACATCTGACAACATATTATATTTGGAAACCCAAATTCGTAACGCTTTCTTACGACGGAACCACTTAATATCTATTTTCTTTGACATAGAAAAGGCATACGACAAGACCTGGAGATATGGTATCCTCCGGGATCTCCATAATCTAGGCTTCCGTGGCAACCTTCCAATCTTTATCCAGAATTTCCTTTCACTTCGAAATTTCAGAGTACAAATAAATGGCATTCAATCTAATAGTTTCGATCAAGAAGAGGGCGTCCCTCAGGGATCAGTCTTAAGTGTTACCCTCTTTTCAATAAAAATCAATAACATTCTCAATCAACTACCTCCATCTGTACACGGAAGCCTATACGTCGATGACCTTCAAATTTCTTGTCAGGGAAAGGACATGCGTTACATTGAGCGTCAGCTCCAAAACACCATCAATCGCATCCTAAAATGGTGTACCATAAACGGGTTTAACATCTCAGCAGAAAAGACTGTCAGCACGCACTTCTGCCGTTTACGTGGGATCCATCCCGATCCGGAGCTCTATGTGGGTAGCTCAAAACTAGAAATACGTGACTCCACAAATTTTTTAGGGATGCACTTCGATAAGAAACTGACATTCGCAAATCATATCTCATATATCCGCAACAAGTGTGAAAAGGACCTAGATATCCTAAAGGTATTAACCAACACTTCTTGGGGAGCGGAGCGTGACGCCCTGTTGCGGATCTACCGTGCAGTAATTCGTTCCAAAATCGATTACGCCTGTGGTATATATGGATCTGCTTGCAGGTCAACAATAAAAAAACTTGACACAGTGCATCACACTGCACTATGCATTTGTTCCGGAGCTTTTAGAACATCACCCATACAAAGTCTTTTTATCACTTGTCATGAGCCTTCTCTCACCCATATCCGTCACAAGCTGTCATTAAACAACTATTTTCGCATCCTTTCTCATCCATCCCACCCATTGAAAGACTGTTTTGGACACTCGTCTGGACCGTCTGTACGGAAATCGCCCCTCATGTACTCCTCCCTTTGGACTAAGAATGCGTAGGAGTCTCGTTGGTACCCAACTGGCGAATGTCAAAGTCTCTCCTTGTTCCCTTCATGAAATTCTGCCATGGACTACACTGCAGACGTCGTACCTCCAACCATTCAATGGCTTCACAAAACAGGATACAGACCCAAAAATTTATCAACAGTTCTTCCAAGATCACCAAAACACATATAAAAAATATAAAGAAATATACACTGATGGTTCAAAATCTGATAATTATGTTGGCTTTGTCTTTGTCAAAAATAACCATACCTGCAGCTATACTCTTCCTCCGTTCTGTTCCATATTTACTGCTGAATTACTAGCCATCCATGAAAGCCTTTTATACATTTCTAGAATGAAGACAAACAGATTTATCATCTACTCAGACTCCCTCAGTGTACTAGAAAATCTACAATCAGGCTCCACTACTCATAGCTATATTCCCAAAGTGCTACACATGCACGAACAGCTGACAAATCGTGGGTACGACATTCTCCTCTGCTGGGTAACCAGTCATACTGGGATACCGGGTAATGATAAGGCAGACACATTAGCCAGGCATGCTACAATCCCGTATACTGGCTATCTCGCATACAAGGATATAAAGTCTGGCATTTCTAGCATAATAAAAAGCAGTTGGATCAATAAATGGGCAGGTGAAACCGAAAACAAACTGCACTCTATCCGAACTAATCTCACTCATTGGCCATCCCTTTCATATCGAAAGCAGGATGTTATATTAACTCGTCTCCGCATTGGTCACACGAGACTCACCCACAGACACCTACTCCTGGGTGAACCTGCTCCAGAGTGTTCACATTGTCATACTCACCTTACCATTCGCCACATTTTAACCTCTTGCACAGCTTTTAATAAATTTTATCAAGCCTATTTTAAGTGTACTCATCCCAGCCTTGACGTTATATTGGGTGAAACCACACATTATAACCTCTTTACTTTCTTTCAACGAATTAATTTTCTACATCTGTTGTGAAGTGTGTGCTCCTGACATATATCTGGATGGGAGCCCCCATCCAGACGACTCTTTTTATCTACATTTTACTTTTCTACAATTCGCTTTTATCGTTTTTAGCCTTTATGGATTTTACCTCTACTTGTTTTATACAACACCTTTTACCTGTAAAAGCCTTGTTTTTAATATTTTACACCCTTTTATTTAATATTTTACACATTGTCTGGTGCAGCATGTCCTTTTTGGACCTTGTGCCATTAAACACCAACCAACCAACCAACCAACCCATTCCACAGTTGGTTGGTTGGTTGGTTTTTTTGGCAAAAGGTCCAGAAAGGACATACTGCGCCAGACGTTGAGTTAAGTCAAATAAAGATGTGTTCAGTATAAAAGGTGTCATAAAACCTAGTAAAAGCTAAAATGTAAAGGTGATAAAGGAGACAAGTAAAATTCAAAAGTAGATAAAAGAGGTTAACCAAAAGCATCTGGATGGGGGCTCCCATCCAGATGCCAGTCAGGCAAAAGTGGACATTTCAAACTGAATAAAATATGTTTGTGCGCCGAAGAAAGGCAAACAAGTTATGGTGTAGGATTTCACCCAATATGTCGTCAAGTTTGGGATAAGAAGAGTTAAAAAATATTTGGTAAAGATCATTAAAAACAGAGCAAGAGGTTAAAAGATGATGTATACTAAGTTGAGTATGACAATGTGGGCATTCAGGAGCAGGTTCACCCAAAAGGAGGTACTTATGGGTTAGTCTCGTATGGCCAATGCGAAGACGAGTGAGAGTGACATCGTGCTTGCGGTACGGTTGAGTGGACCAGTGGGTAAGGGCTGGCCGGATAGAGTGAAGTTTGTTTTGGGTTTCACAGTCCCATATGTGATTCCAAGTGCCTTTTGTTAGGGAAGAGATGCCAGACTTTATATCCGTATAGGGCAGATCACAGTTATATGAGACGATAGAATGCCTGGCCAAAAAATCTGCTTTTTCGTTTCCGGGAATCCCAATATGGCTAGGTACCCAGCAGTAGAGGATAATGTATCCACGGTTCATGAGTCTCTTGTGCATGCGTAGGACTTTCAGAATATAACTATGAGTTAGGGTGCCAGATTTCAGATTCTCCAATACACTTAATGAGTCAGAGTAGATGATGAAATGTTTGGTATTTGTTCTTGAGATGTAAAGAAGGCTTTCATAAATAGCTATTAATTCAGCTGTAAATACGGAACTAAATGAAGGTAGGGTGTAGTTGTAAGAATGATTACAATGTACATAAGCAAAGCAGACGTGATTATGAGATTTCGAGCCATCAATATATAGTTCTTCGAAGTTTCGATATCTACTTTTATGGTCTAGAAATAACTGTTGATATATGATGGGGTCAGTGTTTGGTTTTGTAAAGCCTTCGAATGGTTGTAGGTAGGAAATCTGCAATTTAGTCCAATGTGGGACTTCATGAAATGAACAGGTAGACACATTAACATCCTCCAATTGGGTACCGATTACACTCCTGCGGATCCTAAGTCCAAAGGAGCGCGTGCAGGAAAGGCGATTTTCATAAAACTGGTCCAGTTGGGTATCTATAAAAGAGTCCTTTAGGGGATGTGAAGAATGAGAAAGGATGCGAAAATAGGTATTTAATGATAATTTGTGACGTGTGAGAGTGAGAGATGGTTAATGACAGGTGACATAAAGGCTATGTACAGGCAATGTCCTAAAAGCTCCAGAGCATATGCATAGTGCAGTATGATGCACGGTGTCAAGTTTTTTTAGCTGTGATTTAGAAGCCGATTCATAAACGCAGCTTGCATAGTCCATTTTGGAATGGATGACCGCTCGGTAGATCCGCATGAGAGCATCACGCTCTGTCCCCCAAAAGGTATTGGTTAGGACCTTTAAAATGTTGAGTTTTTTTTTGCATTTTCTACGAGTGTCAGAAATATGATTAGCAAACGTAAGTTTTTTGTCAAAAGTTAGACCTAAAAATTTAACAGAGTCCTTCACAATAATTGATGCATGATTGAGGTAAAGTTCTGGGTCCGGGTGGATCCCACGCTTCCGGCAGATGTGAGTGCAAATTGATTTTTCTACAGAAATATTATATCCGTTGGTATTGCACCATTTTTGGATGCAATTAATAGTGGTCTGAAGCTACCGTTCTATGTAACGCATGTTTTGCCCCTGACAGGAGATCTGTAGATCATCAACATTTAGGCTACCAGGTACTGTCGGAGAGAGCTGGTTGAGGATATTGTTGATTTTAATAGAAAAGAGGGTGACGCTAAGGACAGAGCCTTGTGGTACACCCTCTTCTTGTATAAAGTTATCAGAAAGGATGTCTTTGATGCGTACTTTGAAGTTCAAGAGTGAGAGAAAATTCTTGATAAATATAGGTAGGTTTCCACGGAAGCCCATATTGAAGAGATCACGCAGTATGCCATATCTCCAAGTGTGGTCATAAGCTTTTTCAATATCAAAAAATATTGATATAAGGTGGTTCTTAAGAATGCGTTACGGATTTGAGTTTCTAAATGTAAGATATTATCGATTGTGCTTCTGCCTTTGCAGAATCCACTCTGGAAAGGGTGTATATGGCCCTCAGTTTCTAAGACATATACTAGATGAGTATTAATCATACGCTCCAGTAGTTTGCACAGACAACTAGTTAGGGCTATGGGGTGATAGTTATTGGGATTAGTGGTATCTTTTCCAGGTTTGGGGAAGGGTATGACTATTGCATTTCTCCACTCTAAAGGAAAGGATTGCTCATTCCATATTCTATTGTAGAACTGCAAAAGACTAGCTAAAGAGTCATGGAGAGGTGTTTAAGCATATCATTAGTGACACCGTCAGGGCCAGGGGATGTGTTTGATGACTGTCTTAAACTTTTGAATAGTTCATTCATAGTGAAAGCACTATTGTAGAAGACGTTAGAGGAGGTTTCAAAGTTAAGTTTATGGCGTTCGGACTGTTTCTTGTGTGGAAGAAAGGTGCTCGAATAGGAGGTACTGCAGGAAAGCCAGAGATTGATGTGAAAGCCAGAGATTGAACAATTGTATTTGCAATTTCTTTTGTATCTGAAATAATTTGGTTATTTATAGATAGGCAGGATATGGAGTAATTACTATAGATGCCCATGATTCTTTTAGTTTTGTCCCATAGTTCCTTACTGGAGGTAGAAGGTGAGATACTGGAGACGTATTTAATCCAGGATTCTCTCTGAGAACACCTCCTTATTTTGCGTGCGTTTGCACGAGCTTTTTTAAAGGTGATAAGGTTTTCAGTGGTGGGGTACCGCCGAAAATTACCTCGCGCTTTCTTCTGCTGTTTTTTTAGCGAGGGTGCAAGCCTCGTTCCACCACGGTTTTTTAATTCTATAAATGCTTTTAACAGATTTAGGGATGCTCGCGTCAGCTGCGTAAATGATAATAGAGGTGACTTTCTTAACGACCTCATCTATGTTGCCTTCAATAATATTTGGTGATATGGTAGATAGCAGAGTAAAGGTCTTCCAGTTCGCTTTATCTTGAAGGTATCTGAGTATGTTAGAGTTTTGGCTGATATTTTGATATAAGGGTGAGAGAATTATCGGAAAGTGATCGCTGTTATGCAAGTCATTCATGTCGCCAAGGCCTTGGCCATTCATGTCGCCAAGGAGTATAAATGGTGTTGGAAGTTCATGAATAAGATGACTGAGAGATGTTTGGCTGATTGTTTCATTGGGAGGGAGATAAATGCAGCAGATTGTAGTTAGTTGTTTTAATTTGATATGAGCGGCAACTGCTTGGAGATTTGTATTCAGATTGACTATTATGTGGGGATAGTTACTGTTGACTAACAGGGTCACACCACCAGAGGCCCTGTCGCTGAGTTCGTAGTCTTTCCGAAGAATTGTATATTTGTGGATGGTAGGATGTTTGTCGGCTTTTAGATAAGTTTCTTGAAGAGCAAATCAGGGGGATTGAGGTCATAGAGAAGTGTTTTAAGGTCATCAATTTTATTCTGAAAACCGTGACAGCAGCAATGCCATAATTATGTAATGTTATGGGCATTGTGCATCTCCTTTGTAATCCCTGCAGAGATATCAGGCGGTTTTATTTCTTCCTGTTCCATCGATTCTTCATCACTAATGTCAGTTTCAGATCGGTCTAGTCTTAAAATTGTGTCATCAATATGTGGTTGTGGAGGTACTTTTTTCTTGCTAAGTTTGTTAAATTTTAATTTGTAGGAGGCTGTTTTACTAAGCTGTGGTCTAGCTTGGGTAGAGCTATTACTTGTTACCTTTTTCTTTGGTGGAGTTTTTGGGGATGCAGAGCAAGGTTTGTTGTGTTTATGAGGAGTTTGTTTACTTGTTGAGGTATTCATGATGGAAATATTTGATGGAGGATCAGTTTGGATGGCTATTGATTTTTGTAGATTTTACTATTGCAGCATAAGATAGGCCAGGTTTTGGTGTGCGAGCTTCTATTATTTTACGAGCTTCAGGGTATGAGATTCTTTGTGTAGCACGAATTGATTGGATTTCTTTTTCAATGCCCATTTAGGGCATGACCTGGAGTATGATGGATGTTCCTGTTTACAGTTGACACATTTTGCAGCTGCAGAGCAGGTGTCACTGTCATGGTCAGAGGCACCACAACGAGAGCAGGCCAGTGACCCACGACAGGAGGTTTTAGTATGACCGAACTTTTGACACTGGAAGCAACAGATAGGATTTGGTATGTATGGTCTTACACGACATAATAGATAGCCAGCTTTAATATGGGTTGGAATAGTGGGTGACTGAAAAGTTAAGACAATATATTTAGTGTTGATTACTTTATTATTGCGTCGAATAGTGATTTGACACACAGCACATACTTTGTCATCTCTCAGGTTTTCTAATATTTCAGCTTCAGAGCAGTACAAAAGTTCGGGTTCTGATATGACTCCTCGTGAGATGTTTAGGGATGTGTGGGGTGTCACAGTAACAGATTTTAGGCCAAAGTTTGTAATCTTCATGATTTTGGAAGCTTGTCTATTGCCTGATACTTCTACTAAGAGGTCTCCAGATCGTAATTTTTTAACTTTTTTAACTTCTTCTGCGTTATCGGCGATACATTTATGTATTAAGAATGGTGATGTTTCATTAAAGTTACCTTCAACACAGTGGATGATGAAGAATCGAGTATTCATGTGTATAAGTTGTGCATCAGTGTTTTCATTGGAGGTTGACAGCGGAGCGTTGATGTTTGACAAAGAATTTTTCAAAGCCATGTTGGGGGAATTGAGATTCGGACCCGGCCGCACCACCCACCACGGAGCCCTACGAGGGGGTGTGCAATTGCACACCAGTGCTAGTCGGTCTATACGCGCACAGTACATCCCTTAGGCTCAAGGTTATGATCAGGTTAAAGGCGAAACTTTTAATCTCTCTCTCTGCTTTGCTTTTCGGCTTAAAAAACGTTTTCTTTTGCATTTCAGTGTGCCTGGGAGGGTCTCTTCTAACCCTCTGGTGGTCAAAGCCCTCCCAAACGGCTATGCATACAAACAGCCAGCCTAAAGATAATAGCACTTCTTTCCCTGCCTTGTAGCAGTCGGAACTTTTTAAGACGGCAAGACAATAGCCGTTAAGGGATGTTCAAATACCTCCCACGCCTTACAGAACTTAGTTATATAAAGTTTTTGATGCATAAAAAATTTATCCCCACTTTCCTCTATTTCTATAACCCAATAATTTTTTTGTCTTCCCTAAAACCTTCAAGTCGAAATGACTTTGTAGTAATTTAATACCAATGTCTATATCCTTTGCGGTTTTTGCAAACAACACAATGTCATCTACATACAATAGCAAGATCAGATTCTTTTTAAATGTATAGACGCAATTGCACCAATCTAATTTTGTAAAGTTCATTTTTAACAAAATGTCATTTACTTCTTCAAACCATTGTCTACCCGACTGGTGTAGATCATATAGGGCTTTTTAAAGCCGACAAACTTTACTAAAAATACTTCGACGCTATGAGAAACTGAACGCGAACAGAAAGGCTGGAATCCTCCCGATCTCACATGAATTGAAACAAAGGAGAACTCCGACAATGAAAGCCAAAAAGCAGGCTTCAGAAAGCCAAGCAGGAAATGTTGGCCAGCAGCCATCGACGGTTTCCATGAAAGTTCAGTGATTGTTAATGAAATTAACACTTTTTAAATGATAAAATGACCAGATTCTGCAGAATGGGAAAAAGCTATACTGCATGAAATCGCTTTAATGAACGATAGAGAGGTTTGGGAATTGTTCGACCCTCCCGAAAATGTAAAGATCTTGGGAAGAAGATGCGTTTACACATTAAAATTTAACGAAAATTGTGAAATGCTGCGTTTTAAAGCAAGGTTAGTTGCTCAAGGTTATGATCAGGTCAAAGGCGAAACTTTTAATCTCTCTCTCCGCTTTGCTTTTCGGCTTAAAAACACGTTTTCTTTTGCATTTCAGTGTGTCTGGGAGGGTCTCTTCTAACCCTCTGGTGGTCAAAGCCCTCCCAAACGGCTATGCATACAAACAGCCAGCTGAAATATAATAGCACTTCTTTCGCTGCCTTGCAGCAGTCGGAACTTTTTACAGTGATGGCTTTTACGATGGAAGTGGCTTACTTATTCACCGTCAGAAAACTGTATTTTGCAAATTTTGTGCCCGTTTTCTACTTTTAGGTGTTGGTAACAGCGGGATTCCACTGCAAAAGCTAGTATCCAAAAAGTTTGATAACTGGAAAAAAACCAGTGAATATTTAGATGGTCATGAAAAAACGGCTTATAAAAAATCAATGTCTGACTCCCAGGCTTTCCTTTCTTTTGCAGAAGGAGAGAGAAAATCAACTGATATATGCATAAACTCGGGGGTTCAAGAGCAAATAATGAAAAATCATAGTAACATCAAACGAATCATCGAGACAACCCTTTCCCTCTACAAAATATTATTATCTTTAAGAGGACACAAGGAAATGGAAAATATTTTAGATGACGAAGAGAATAATTCTGGCAACTTCAGAGCATTACTAAAGATGTGCTATGATGCAGGGGATAAATCTTTATTTGATCATTTAAATTGCAATAGCATAAATGCCAAATATACTAGCCCGGAAATACAAAATGATGTTATAGAAGCATGTGGTAGTATAATTTTATGGAAAGTAGTCCACAAAATTAATTATTCTGAAGGATTCAGCATTTTGGAAATAGCAGGTATTCAGCAAATGTCATTGTGTGCCAGATACTTGGAAAATGAAAAAGTAAGTGAAGATTTTTTGCAGTTTTTACCTGTGTACGTTGCTACAGGAAAAGGGTTAGCTTCCACAATTATCAAAGGGACTGAAAAACTCCAGAGTTCAGATGCACAATTTAATGCCTAGGGTATGACGGCATAAGTGCTATGAGTGGAGAATATAGAGGTACACAATCAATCATATAAAAAGAATTCCCATTAGCAACGTATGTACACTGTTCATCTCACAACTTAAATCTTTGTCAGATGCATGCAAACAGAGTACGATTAGAAATGCTGTGGGTACTAGAGCAAAAATTATTGATTTTTTCAATACCTCAAAGTGTCGAACAGAATTGGAGAACAATATCGATCAAAATGCTCCTTCGAAAAAACTAAAATCTTTATGTCCAACCTGTTGTATTGTCAAATTTACCTTTTACTTAATTTTTTTTGTCAGTGATTAATTTTTAACCTTTACCCAGGACATTTTTTTTTAATTTAGGTTCTTTCCAGAAAAAAATTTAAATGCTTAGCAATTTCTTACCTTTGGGGGGCTGTTAATTGTTTTGTGTTAGCTAAGTAATGTTTTATCTCTTTTGTTTATTTAATTTTGTTTAATTTTCTCTTCAACAGCTATTTTCAAGCATTAGGGTATTTGAAATTAATATTTCCTTATTAATTTGCTGTTCTGTAGTTAATCTGGGGTTTAAAATATGATGACTGCATCATGCCTCCCTTTTCATTAAAGATGTGTTTTGTTGGGATTTTAATTAATTTTCGCAAGTTCCCGTAATCCCATTCTTTTAAAAAATTTTATTACTTTTATTTCCTGCTGTCAGGCTTCTCCCAGTAAATTTTAGAAGTTTTCTTCATCTTTTAAGCTTTTGTCATTTTTTAGTACAATTGCATCATGCGATGGAAGATGCCATTTTTTTCTTAAATTCGCGTTGAGCGTGGTTTTCTGGGAAAGATAATGTCGAGAGCGGGATTTTTCAGTCAGTTACGCTTCAATGCCCAAACCATGAAGTAGGGTGTTTTTGGCTCAGGCAAGCTGATGTCTTTGTCTTGATCACTCAGTCTTGGGTGACTCTAGTCAGCCAAGGAAAACATGGATGATTAATACGGCTCCTTAACCCTTTTTTTTAATATTTTTGAGATGTGAACTACCCCATTTGGCAGCCATCCTCGATGTTTTTTAAGTGTTTTTCAGAATGGCTCTGTGCAAGTCATAGTGCGGCAGAGTAAGCTAATGGTGAAGATGGCCAACTAGGTCTCAGGAGATCTGGCTCTTGCTGTCTCCGTGTGTTAATAGGAACAGCCCGCCGTCAGTACGCGAAGCTACTGAATGATCGCCGGAATCTTCAGCATCCTGAAATTTGGTGAGATGTTTGATTGATTTCATTTTTCCATTTGATGTCTGCGAGCCTGGCAGAGTATGGTGCATCGAGGACGGTGTCACTCAGGTGGGCATACTCCCAAGTCTCCAGACCTTTTTTTAAGGCTAGATCATTTTTCAAGATTTTGCATCACTGTCACCCAAGTATCACAGCTGATCTTGTACCCCTTTTTATTTATATATTTTACTTTTCCTCGTCCTTTTCTTTTTAGCTTTTATATGTTTTCATTATTATTTTTACACCCTTGCACTTCGAAATCAGGCTTTCTGCTGTCAGTATAGGGTAATGTAGTCTTTGAATAACTTTATTAAGTGGTCAAGGCAAATTTGTAATTTCTTTGGTGTGTTTACCACTACCATATTACTCACCCATTCAGTGGGTTCCTCCACTGCAGCGATAATTCCATTCTACATCATACGATTAAGTTCCTCTTTAACTTTAGTATGGAGGACAAGAGGCACTTTACAAGGTGCAGCTATGTATGGTGAAGCGTTTTCTTTCAATTTTATATTCACTGTACGATTCAGTCTCCCAACTCCAGTAAATACATCTATATACTCCTTTAAAACCTGGTCTGGAGTTTGTTCTATTTCTTTGCTTCTTTCAATCTGGTACACTCTTTTAATTAGTCCTAAACTTTGACAAGCTTGCAGACCTAATATAGGGGATGACTCTTAATGTAGTGACTAAAAATTTTAGAGTTTTTGCAACATTTCTTGTTTCACATATTAGGAGACATTCACCTAAATTTGGTACTTGTTATCACTATAGTCAAGCACAGGTTGTTTGCTTTTCTTGATTACTAGTTTTATACTCCACTTTAACAGTTCACTTTTAGTTATTACATTAACTTGTGCTCCTGTATCCAATTTAAACTTTACATTTTTTCCCATTCACAACAATATTTTGATACCACACAGATGCTTCATTTGTTTCCCGTTTATTTAGATTTTTAACTTCTCCCGGGTAAACAATCTCGGAATCACCGTCTTCTGCATTTCTTTCCACAGCGTCCACTCTCCTTTTTTGCATTTTAACATGGTACTTCTTCTCATACTGATTTTTCCCGCCGCACTTTCTTCAGATCATTCCGTATGATGGGAAATTTTCAGCTGGCGTTTAATTCCGCACCGGCTGCAATCCTTCTCCCAGCTGCTTGCGTGACTCATCTACTTCCCCGGCTTCAGTCGTTTAGTTTTCGTCAGTGCATTTACGGTGAGCTTGCAATTTTCACTCATCTCCATAGCATGTTTTTTGTTGTGTTTGGCAGCTTTGCACTCACCAATTATGTTTTGCAGAGTTTTCTTCGACCTGTTCGTCTCTCAAATCAATCTTTCTTCTGGAGCTTTGTCAGAGACCTTGCACCTTGTCACGGAGCATTCTTTCCATTGCATCTCTGTAATTGCATTCGATTTCAGCACTTCTTAGTCGTGAGTTAAAGTCCACAAATTTTTTCGCCTTCTTCTTGTTTTACTTCAAGAAACTTGAACAGTACATTATCTCGTTCTGATAATCCAAAAAATATTTGTTGAACCCTTCAAGAACTCGCTTTAGCGAGGCTTCCGTACTACCAGTAGATATCTGCACCGCACAAAAATTCGCGGCAGCGGCATAAGTGTTGGGGTAGCAGAGCCTAGTCCTGTCGAATTTTACTTCACTGATTATTTTCGCTTAAAATTGCTGTAACTTTTCATTTGCTGGGTATCAGAGGTACAGTGTGGATTAAAAATGAAATCAAGTTCTTTAACATGAAAAACAGTTTATTTAAGAAAAAATTCATCCGGTCAACTGACAGAAATACAAAAACAATTTTCTCTATAAATCAGCATGAGCATGGTAATTTGAAAGGAGAAAAAAAACTTGAAAGTTCAAAAGCTTACCATTTACTGGTAAAACACAATAGCTACTATTCATTACTAAAAGAACTTTTAAAAAAAAACTTGCCAAGGCCCAGCCTTTCAGCGCTATCTTCAGGCAAGCCACAACACTCATCTGCACTGAATTCTTCTGCTACGCAACCAGAACTAACACCTCCTTTCATACTACCCTCCCATGCTTCACAAGCTCAAATTTGCATATTTCCTAAATCTGGAAAGAAAAACAAAATCATTCTTGTTTTATTTAAAGGAGGTGACACATCAAGGATGATGTCACACAGCTTTTAGCCAATGGAATAGTTTTAACAAATTTAGTTATAATTAAGTGGCAACTAGATGATTTGTTTACATTTACAGTATGTCAGATGATTAAGCTAGTTATCCTAGTATGATAATTGAAGACTATTTTAACTTAATAATGATTGAAAGTATCTTAGAAGTGGTTTATCTTTGATTTTAAATAGTATTGTCTTTAATTTTAAATGCTGTTTTAACTTATTTCAAATTTTTACAAGACTAATTAAAAAAGGTAAATGTAATTGATTTTAGAGCTTTTGTGTATAAAAGGAAGCAGGCATATGCATAAAACATAAAAATAAGTCTTATTTTTCACAGTTCTACATAACAAACTACAAAAGCATTTTTGGGACTTTGATGAGGATGGTTGGAAAACTTATTGGGGGGGAAAGGGAAGCCTTAGGTATTTTAACTTTAGGGTTAAGGGAACTTTAAATGTTTTTAAAATTACTTAAGATCAATGAAAATAAAGTTTTATTAGACTATAATTTTACTAAACAGATAAGATATATTTAATTTATTTCCACATATCTCGAACAATAACGACTTCAGAAACCTGCCGGCGGCGGCACAATGGGGCTTGGAATTTTTTTGAAAAAGAGCATAATGAAAATGGGCATATGCTAGGGTGTCCCAAAAAAATGAAAGGCGTTATTTTTTTTCGCATACCCAGAGATGCCAACTACTATGGATTCTCCGTAGTTTCTACGGAATTCTTTTTGGAAAATTTGATTTACTACGGACTACGGAGAAACAGTGGCGTAGCCAAGGGGGGGGTTTGGGGGGTCCAGACCCCCCCCGAAATGAAAGAGACAGACAGAGGAAAAAGGAGCTTATCCCTATTTTCTTAAATGGTATATATACCGTGAAACTTCTCAGTGATAAGTTACTCTCTAGTCTCTAGTGGGAAAAACCAGTACACACCATATACAGGGCAATCAGTTACCTGCACTGTCATTTGTTGTATTATGATGTTTTGAGGAGCTGGGTGGGCACTAGTCATCATAGAAAGAAACCCAAATAAATTTGACGACAACTTTTTCTTTCCGCTTTTAAGAATGAAATAATCTTTTCACCCCTCCCTCCCTGCGGAATACAGTTTTGAAACCAGAAGGTCAAAAGCCGCGGGAAAAGGAACCGCTTAGCTTATTGGAACAAAAATGATTCCGGTTTTCACCTAGACTAAACTAAAGCTCAAACTATAAACCAGACATCCAGGAGCCTTCGAATAGACTAGACATTGTCCACTCACAGATCATTTCCTGAACTTACAAAAGAGTTATAAGATTAATGGCATCTCCAGGGCATGCTGGGATGCAATCTCAGTTTTAAGCATCTGTATATTCTTTGATCTGTATGGGATAGGATCCACACAACAAAATCTGAATGCCTGTTAACAAATATGTTACAAGACCCACCGTACGCTGGTCGCTGGTGTCGTGTATGCTTGAGTATGTTGCTATCAGCGAAACTAATTATTTGAGAACAACTGCATGTGTTCTGCCGAGGAATGAAACTTTTGCTAGGAGACAGTAGAATTCGGCATAGAGGTTGAACTCCGTGTGCTTTGAGACGAATTTCTTTTTATAGAATTTTTACATTCTTGCTGTCGAGAGAATTCAACATCACACAAAAGAAGACTAAGGTAAGTTTCTTTATGTATTTATTTAATTATTTTTTACTTATTTGTTCTTATTTATTTATTTTTTTGTATGAAATACCAATAATTAAAATAATCATATGGACAATTGAGGCTACACCATGAGTTAAAATTTAATAAATTTTATCTATGTCAAAAAATCTTAATTGAGGATTGTCCACATTTATATCTTCATTCTTTATTATTTTATATTTGTACTAGTAGAGAAACATTTTTATAGTTAAGATAAAAATGATTTAGAAGTGTGGTTTTCTTCGAATATCGTGTAGTTTTCTTCGAATATAGCATAAATACATAATAGGTACCTTTAGAAAGACCTCCACACAAGGTATTCCTCGTATAGGTTTATTATAGCCATCGCGTGCTTTCTTTATTGGCATTAATAAGCAAGCTCCCTAAGTTTGTAAATTCTGTGTAAATAGCTCATTAGATAGTGTAAAATATTAAATATAAAATTTAGAATATAGAATAAAAACTGAAATATAAAAACAATCCTAGACGTACAATCATTCTGAAATAGTTTTATAGGATGAATCTAATGATAGTTATTTTATGTTCCTAGTTTTGATAGAAAGCGAGATAATTAAAATAAATTCCTGTTTAGTCTTAATTGATTATTGAGAAATCATATCGAACAATTTTAAAGCTTTTCAAACATCAAATTCCCAAGATATAGTCAGACTTATTATTTAGGGTAAAAAGGATTTATATTTTAAATTAATTTTGTCAGAACTCTTTAAGATTTATTCCATTAATGAGACATTTTCCATAGATACTTACTGTTCTGTTCTCACTAATGGTGCAACTTTCAATTTATCAACTAAACAAAATTAATAAGTTCTCTGTAATTAATTCTAAAATTTGCCTACTATTTGATTTCGCCTAAATTTGTAAGTTATATTTGGGGTAAGGATGTTTTGACATAATAATAAAATCCAGGGATCTGACCCTCATCCACAGAAATTTGGATTTTCAAAACAGAGTGAGGATAATTAAACCTTTTAGTGAGAAATTCTACCTCTTCCGCATTTCAGTACTCTGCGAAGCCTTTTTCTGGCTATGAGCTTTCAATTCGGATCAAATGAAATGGGATTTAATATTTTGTTTTCTATTTAAAATAGTAATAATGTTTTTTTAAAGAGAGTTACTCTATTTTAAATTCATGTCAAGTGTATATAGTGTTAGCACACAATCGTGTGTTTTTTTTTTGGGGGGGGGGGATGGGGAGGGTTCTTTTTAAAATTTCGACCATACTGCAAATGTTTTTTAATTATTTTTTAATGTTTTTTTAAATTTAATTTTATTTTTTGTAGTATGAAGAGATCACTCTCATCACAAGGAACTTTAGATAAATTCTTTCGTCCACCATCCAAGAAAGAACCAAAAAAGGAGGACGAAAATCCAGATGAATTTAATTTATTGATTAAGACTACCATTCCTGATGAAATATCTTTAGAACCAAATAATAAACTCTGTCCAAGCTCCAGTTCTCAAGGTGACGATGACGCATCAACCATTTCCTGCATCTTCGACATCAGCGATGCAGCAAACTTATTATATATAATTCAGGGTGAGATGTCTTCTACAATATCTGACCAAATCAAATTCAGTTTTCTCACTGAAAAATACGAGGAAACATTACATGATTTTAAGTTTCCTTTTCGCCACTTTGGATCTAAAAAGTTAAGGTTTCAAGTATCGTGGTTACAAAAATGGGATTGGCTTTCTTATTCAAAAAAAACTGATGCTGCATTTTGCAGATATTGTGTGTTTTTTTGTCAAGATGGTGTCGGAAAAGGTTCTCATGAAAAAATGGGCTGTCTGGTTGAAAAACCCTTTTTCAGATGGAAGGATGCAATCGAAAAATTTACTAGTCATAGTAAAGCTGAATACCATCGTGTGTGCACATTAATTGCTGAGAATTTTCTGAAAATACGCAAAGGTGAAATAATTGATGTAGCTTCCCAGATAGATTCTCACAGAGAAAACCTGAAGAAAGAAAACCGACAAAGGCTTATACCTATAATTGAAACTATCATTTTCTGTGGCGAACAGGAACTTCCTCTTCGTGGACATCGTGATTTTGGCCCTTTGTCCTTAACGAATCCTAAATCCAAGGACGGAAAATTACGAGCTTTACTAAGATTTAGAGCAAACGCCGGCGATGAGGATCTGAAAAGACACATCCTCAACAACAAAAAAAATGCTACCTACATTAGTCCAGATATTCAAAATGAAATAATTGGCATTTGTGGTGACATAATTCAAGAAAAAATAGCCACTCAAATTAACCGAGCTAGCTGTTTCTCAATTATATGCGATGAAACATGCGATTTTTCGGGAATTGAACAAGTTGTACTGTGCATTCGCTATATTTGTGAAAATGCGATATACGAAGATTTTTTGGGGTTTGTGCCGACAACAAATCTAACAGCTGAAGGATTGACTGCTTTAATTTTAGCCGAATGCTCAAAACTTGGCTTTGATTTAGAAAAGTTAGTTGGACAAGGTTATGACGGTGCGAGTTCAATGAGTGGGTGCTTCAATGGGGTACAGGCACGTATCAAGGCATCATATCCAAAAGCTATATTTGTACATTGTGCCTCTCATAGACTCAATTTAGCTTTGTCCTCGTCCTTTTCTGAACCGCAAGTCAGAAACACGTTGGGTGTTGTTAATGATATAATCAATTTCATGCGCAATACCACTATAGCGAGTGATACACTAAAAAAATTAATTACGGAATTTATACCCGAGTGCAGACGTACCCAACTTATTCAGTTTTGCGAAACTCTATTTATCGAGAGGCATGATGCTATCATTGTCTTTGTGGAATTATTAAAACCAATTGTAGCGTGCCTTGAAGAACTGACTAATACTGGTCGTGCTATATCTTCCAAGGCATTTGCATTCTTAGCTGCTATGAAACAAAGTTCTTTTTTTATCAGCCTTTTAACGAGTGAAAAACTCTTAAGCTTCACTGTTACTTTGTCTGTGTACTTACAAAGCCCTACAAGAGATTTGAGCTCAGCATTAAATCACGCAGAAAGTGCCATTAAAAGATTGCAACTCATAAGAGAAGAGCCAAACGAATATTTTCTCAAAGAAATATTTGAAAAAGCACAGACATTAATGCAAGATCTCTTTGGATTAAATATTGAAATTCCCCGTTTAACTAAGCTGCAAACACACAGGAGTAATTATACTAACGCGGAGAGCCCTCTCGATTACTACCGTATATCTTTATTCATTCCGTCTTTGGACACACTCATAGCACATCTAACAAAACGATTCAACAAGGAAAATACTAAAATATTATCTGCGTTAGAACTTCTTCTACCTTCCAAACTCAAACATTCGAGTATTCAGGAACTTCAGAATCTGGAGATTTTTTTGCAGTCAAAATTTTCCCGGACAGAACTGGAGGCTGAGTACATGTTATGGTGCGATAAATGGGCCAAAGATGAATCCAAGCTGACCAATCCCTTGGATGTGCTGTCATCGTGTGATGGTAGCTTTTATCCGATAATAAAGTATTTATTGACCATTTTAAATACCCTCCCAGTCACTACATGCTCTGCTGAGAGAAGCTTTTCATGCTTGAAAAGAATAAAGACTTATCTCAGAAATAAAATGAGTGAAGAACGTCTTGTAGGACTGACACTTCTCGCCATTTATCAAGATAGAGAATATGTCAACTCCGACGAAGTTGTCAAAAGACTGGCAATGACAAATCGAAAAGTTTTGCTTTGAATTTTCTAATAATTTATTGAGGATTATTTTTTCGGTGTGTTTAGTGATATTTCTCCAGCATTCATTTTATTTTACATCAAATGTCACTTATTTCCTTTGCTTACCAAAATAGAGAAGAATTCACAAGCATTATGTAAGTTTCTTTATATTTTCTGTTGTATTTTTTAATTTCTAGTGTCAAAACTCATTTTTTAATACAAACTCCCCCCCCCCCCCGCTCATCTTAACGACATGATATTCGAAGGAAAAATTTTGGACCCCCCCCGAAAGAAAATCCTGGCTACACCACTGCGGAGAAAGCGTATTTTTTTACGGAAATTTAAATATAATTGGATTTATTCTACAGCGTTTTTAAACTATGTTCTTTTAATGATCTTAAAAATTAAGAAAATACTAAAAGTTATTGTGCAATACGCAAAGCCTAAAACAAACAATTATCAAATGCAATCTGCTCCGAATTAGTAATCAGCACCGGTGGAAGAGAAAAATTGTTTAGTCTGCACTTCATGCGCGCCTTTCTTCTTTCCTCTCCACCCTTTCACTCGCATCTCTTTTCTTCCCCCCTTCCCTCCCTCTCTCACTTTTTTCTGTTTTCGATTTCAGGCCGCACCAATTGCGGAGGCTCGGTGGTAGACTCAATTCTAACGTGTTTGTTTCTGTCGGAGCGTATTTTTATTAGTTACCTCACTTTCGTCAGGAATGTGATAGAATTTTAATCTCTGCATAGTGCTGTGTAGTGTCTATATATAATTTATAATTATTTGAATGTTTATATGAAATTAGAAGAATTATTCATCCGTTATGAGTTGCAGTAAACGCTCAATTTCACCGGCGCTTTCAGAGGAAAGACCAAAGAAGAAAATAAAAATGTTTACATCTAAAGAAACATGCTATCAAAAAAAAGTTTACTGAAGAACAGCTAAAAGCTGCAAAATCTTCAACTGCAAATGTTTTGAAAAAGAAAACTGATGAAATTTAGTTATAGTGCATACGTGTTGTGTTAAACTACAGTAAATGACATTTGTTAGACAATTGGTACTTTGCAACTTACATTAATTATAATTTATTCAAAACATTTTGATAAAACAGATTAATATAAGTTTTCATTTATTTTTAATTTAGATCAATTTTTAATAGGGTGTATTAAATTTTGTTTTATTATTATTTTGAGGGGGGGGGATTGAGAAAAAAAAGAGCCTTTTGCGACTGACTATTGACAAACATCAAAAACTACTGAAATTTTTCTCAATTACTACTGAAAAGTCTCATCGAAAGTTGGCATCTCTGCATACCCTTTTATTTTTTTCCTTTTATGTCAAAACAATTGTAAACGAAGTTTCATGTAATTTGAACAACAGCAACCCGTGCCGACTTTCATCTGAACGCATCTGTCAGTACATGTGTACTTAAACAAATGAACGCTGAAGACACTTGTCTGTAGCGGAGCACCCCCACCAACAAATGGTAAAAATAAAATATAACAAAACAGAAAAAGAGAGGTATTGGAATGCTTTGATAGTGACAATAGGCTTTCCGTGAAACGTATCAGCATAAACTCAGTACAGTGTACTACGTATCAATGTGCTTATTCCAATCTGTTTTGTTAATAAATGTTTGTATAGTTTTTAATCAGTGAGCAGAACATGGCAGTGGAATTACGCAATTCTAAAAAAAGGGTAAAATTGGTACACACTGATATTTGAGTGTGGAGAATACCTTTACGCTATCTATTTCGTTATGACTTGCCTCTAGATGCCGATGCAGTGCACCAACTTCAAAGCCATTGGACCGATCACCTTAAAAATTCGTATGCATACACACATTTGAGCAGAAAGAATACTTTTATAGTATTCATTTGGCTGTACTCACAACTTGATGGCACTGCAGCCAGGGCCTGATTTTCGAGAGGGCATTTGGAGCAAGCACCTGGGTCCCCAACAAAAAAAAAGAGAGGGGGGGCCCAAATTGCTGTGTAACTTAAAAAAATTTCGAAAGAGGGTCCCCTAATGAAGCTTTTGCAAAGGGCCCACCAACTCAGCAAATCTGCCCCTGACTTCAGACCTAGAGTTTATTATTGTAACTCACTACTTCAACTAACCGCTCTGAAAATTGGTATACATACACATACACATTTGAACACTGAGAATATTTTCGTGTTATCCATTTTGCTTAACTTGCCCTTTGATGGCGCTGTAGCATATTATTACTTTAATTCACCACTAGATGGTGCTGCAGCATATCTTGATCGTTAAACTGTTTGCTATGAAAATTCGTACACATAGATATTTTTATTCTATCCATTTTGCACAAACTTCGACAGTTGATGGCGCTGCACCGAATCATGTTCTTCACCGATCAAATGATCGTCATGCAATTCTTTATTCATAATTATTGAATGCAGATAATATTTATGAGATATCAATTTTGCTATATCTATTCATTATGATAAATAGTAATTACAACAAACCGAAATATAAAAAAAGAATTCATTTATTCCCGCGCGAAGAACGGGGCATTCAGCTAGTAGTGTATATAGCATCATAAGTTCTTTGTAATTTCAAATCTGTATTGTTACAAAATGTCTTAGTATTTCCACATTGTATTCTTTGTAAAATTGTTAATGTAACCCTATCTCGATGTATATTGTTTCTGTATTCTTATCTCTGTAATTTGAATTTCAATAAAGGCCAGTTGGGCCCACGCAGCTAAGTCAAACCAACCATTCTGTCAAAGGTTAGGCCGTTGTTGTGCATGCAATGCCTGGAGTGGGTTCCCGGGCTGTGTGCGGGTGGTTTGGTGTCTTTAGGGAGCATCTGCAGGGATGGGCCTCAGCTCCTTTGGTCCAGTGGACCCATCTGGCCCGTTGGGCCCCGTGTTGCTATTGCAGCGATCAGTCCCTTTTCGATCTCTTTACTCATACTGTGATGCCCTTTTTTGGGCCGGGACAGTTATGCAGTTTCGAACTTAAGGGATGTGAGGGATGAGAAAGTATGCAAAAATATGTATTTAAAGATAGTTTTTGACGTATAAGTGTGAGTGAAGGTTTGCACAAATGACATAAAGACTGCACAGGTTATGTCCTAAAAGCTCCGGAGCAGATGCGTAGTGCAGTATGATGCACAGTGTCAAGTTTTTTTAGCACTGATTGACAGGCCTATCCATAGCCACAGCATGCGTAGTCCATTTTGGAATGGATGATGGCTTGGTAGATTCATATGAGAGCATCACGCTCTGCACCCCAAGATGTATTGTTTAAGACCTTTAAAATGTTGAGTTTTTTTACACATTTTTTACGAATGGCAGAAATATGATTAGCAAATGCATAGCTGCCAATTTGTACGATTTTTTCATACAATGTATGAATTTTATTCCCATTGTACAATTGTACGAATGACTAAGTAATTGTACGAATTTTTAATATAACTTCGAATATTCTACATGTATTTTTCTCTTTCCTTCCAGTCCATGTTTTTTTTTGTAATCCCCAGCTCTGATGTTCTTTCCCTAGGGATATCGTGTATTGATAGGCCAATTGGCGGGAGAATAAAAAAAAATCCCTACTCTACATTTCAGTGGGGAAAAACCACCAAGAAATGCTGTTTCTCTCTAAATTCAAATTCGGTGGAATTTGTGCATTTCCGCTCTAAATTGACATTTCCCCTCCCACTCTATGTGCGTGCGTAAATGGACTAATGCATAGGCAGGATATATGTGAACTGTTTAATCTTGTGTTGTGTAGATCGATCTTATGACGTGATAGAGCTCTCAACTAGCATTATGAGTTACCACATGGATTCTTCTCCAAAAAAACCAAGGCAATATAACTAAGTATTTTTGGAATCATACACTAAAGGGTACAATTTTATTATGAAATCGCAAAAAGGCCAATGTTTTGCATTTTGTGGTGTATGCACTTGCGAAATTAATATTGCTCACGGCAGACTTAGTGAGATCAAAACGCACATAAGATCGCAAAAGCACAGCTCTTTATTGAAATCTGCCGGATCAGCAGCGGACATTAGCAAGTTTTTCAAAAGTAGTGATGTAAATGAAAATGCAGTGACAAATGCAGAATGTCTCTGTACTCCGTCTCTTTTTTTTAAAATAAATTTTTAAAATTGCCAAATTTACTATTACCTATTTATTTTTCGATAAATGTAATATATTGTTTTGAAATTGCTGATTGTTTCATATTATAAATTTTACACGCTTCCTCTCGTGTATATTTATTTCTTTAAGTTTTGCAGTATATATACATTTCTGGTTTTGGAGCTGGGTGTGTGTGTGTCAACAATTTAAAATGCATTGAAAAAAAGGTTGGTTGGTTGGTGTTTAATGGCACAAGGTCCAGCATCAACAAGAAAATGCCTTACAAAATCACAAGGCATCAGTAAAATAGGATTCAATTGCCCTGCATGCTTGGTTGTCATTCAAAGTTCAAATGAACCAGAAAATATCAATGTAAATGTGCACACAGTCATTATGGCTGTCAACTGGCATACATTCGTATCCCCAAAAAAAGATAGAGATACAATTGCTAATCAGTTATCCCAGGGAATTTCCACTTCTCGAGTGTTGAAAAAAATGTATTTACAGGAACATTTTTGTGAACATTTTTGTATTAAAAGGGATTTTTTGAACATACAAAAGCTTATGGCATTGAGAAAGTTGAAAAGCACTCAGAAGATCATTTAAGTGTAGATGCATATGTTCAAAATTTAAAGGAAGACAAAAGTCTGTTGTATAAAAGAAAAGGGGAAGACGGTATTGATCATCCAAAAGATTTTGTTTGTTCATTAGAAAAAAGTGAATTTGCTTTATCCATCATGACCAATTTTCAAAATCAAATTATTAGAAAATTTGGTAATGATATAGTATGTTTAGATGCTACACATGGCACCAACATCTATCAATTTAACTTTATTACATTGCTTGTTGTGGATGAATTTAGAAGGCATACCTGTAGCCTGGCTCATCTCAAACAAAGAAAATGCCGTACTTCTAAAGTTTTTCTTTGAAAGTATTAAGAAAGAAGTTGGCAATGTCATGCCTAAGTACTTTATGTCTGATAAAGTGCCTTAGTATTATAATTCGTGGATGTTTTTGATAATAGTACACAAAAATTGCTTTGCCACTGGCATGTTCATCAAGATTGGCAGAGAAATCTGAATAAAATAAAACAAGGATCTTGCCACATCGATGTATAAAGATTTATGCATGTTCTAAGAATTAGAAGAAAGTAATCAAGAAAAATTCAATATACTGTTACAAAAAACTTGCCAACATTTTGAAGAGAACAGTGAAACTCAAAGTTCACTGTTCTCTTCAAAACTCTCTTCATTTATATTTTAAAAATGAATGGATGCAAAATAAGCAGGAATGGGCTAAGTGTTTCCGACAAAACTGAGGCATTAACACTAATATGTTCCTAGAATGTTTCCATAAAATTTTGAAATACAGAGATGGCTATTTAAACGAAAAGCAGGGAAAGCGCATTGACAAATGCATAAACATCCTGCTACAATATACCCATGACTCGGCAGTAAAAAGGCTTGTAAAGTAGAAAAAAGCAAAAATACTTGGAAGTCAATGAAATAAATAAGACATAAAGCTGCCCTTACAATGCCAATGACATTAGTAGATAAAGTCTCGCCAGTGACATGGAATGTAATGTCTGTGAAGTCTGTATTAGCAGACACCTCAGTAACCGATAACATAAAATACAAGGTCCATAAAAATTCTCTGTGCACAAAAAATTGTCATATTATTCTCCAAGAATGCAAGATTTGTATGCATTCGATTCTTCAACTGACATTTCTGATTCTGAGAATGATAATTTTAAAATTGAGTCAGCTATATGTGGTTGTGGAAGTAATTTCTTCATGCTGAAAAGGTTATATTTTAATTCCCTTAAGGTTATATTATATTTTAATGGTTGTGGGTTGCTGCTTCACTGATTGTTGGTCTGACTTGAGTGGAGCTATTGTTTTGTGGTTTTTTCTTAGTTTTCTCTGGAGCAGTGGAAGAATTGTTTTGTTTATGGCCAGATTGTTTACTTGTTGATGTCTTGGTAGAGGAAGGATTAACCCTCTGGCTGATCATCCCGCAATTTCCACAGGCAACTCAAATGTAGCAAAATTTGCTCATCCCATGATTTTCGCGGGCAGGTGTTTTTCTTCCTGTATTGAGGAGAGAATCCTGAGTTTTCAACGTTTAACGAAATAAATTAGATACAGTTTTAGACATTTAATTTAGGTTTTGACCAACACATGTCATTAGTCGTCCACTAAATTGAGGCATTTGAAGGTAATACTTGGTATGTAATGCTCTAACTTCACTTGTTTGCTGCCTTGTCTAATCAGAAATGGCTGGTAGAAATCGTTCAGCAATTGACAGAGTGTATATTACGGATGATTTATGAGATTCTGAAAGAGATTTTAGTTTTGATTGTGATAGTGATTTAGATTTTTTGGACTGCTCCTCAGAGGGCGATGAATCTGAGTATCATTCAATAAACCTGCAAAGCGTTAGGTTGTGGTGCATTTTCTTATATTATGTAAATAAACGGAAATTAACTGTAATTCAATTGAAATTTATTTTTTTAAAAATTTTTATGTAATAACATCTGGAATTGGTTTTTCTGAAGCTTAGTTTCTCATGATAAAAATCTATATTAAAAATCTCTTGTAGAAAGAAAAAATGCATATTTCAATTCTCCAATGTATATAAATTTGAAATATGAAAAAAAAAATTACACAATTTTTGAAGCTATTTTGGTCCAAAAATTGAACAGTCAGAGGGTTAATGACAGTGTCAGTCTGAATGGCTATTGATTTAGTAGATTTTGTTGCAGCTGCACAAGACAGACCAGGTTTAGGGGTACGGCTTTCTATTATTTTACGAGCTTCTGGATAAGAAATTCTTTGAGAGGCATGCAGGGACTGAATTTCTATTTCGAATGCCCATTTAGGGCATGATTTGGAATATGACGGATGATCTTGTTTACAGTTTGCACATTTTGCAGCTGCAGAACGGGTGACACTGTCGTGGCCGGAGGCACCACAGCGGTCCAGTGATCCACGATAGGAGGTTTTAGTATGACCGAACATTTGACACTGGAAGAACAGATAAGATTTTGTGCTCTAAACAACCTCATGCTCTAAAAGAAATAAAAAATTTTCCAGTTATTTACAAAGCAAATATACGAACGTGGATGATGACAGAAATTTACAATAATTGGTACAAAGAGAATTTTGTCCCCGAAGTTCGCAAGCACCGTGCATCTGTTGAACTCACTGCAGATTGCAAAACATTTCTAATTGTGGACAATTGTTCAGCCCATCTAAAGATGACAGATGTAGAATCCGACAACATTAATGTTAAATTACTTCCTCCCAACTGTACCTCCATTTTGCAACCTCTTGCCACAGACGTGTTATGCACTTTAAAATGCAGATACAAAAATAAGTTTTTGTCTCAAATGTTGGATTCCATCCAGGAAAATTTCACAGTTTTTGAAGAATTTCAATATAAAAAAAGCTATCTGGTTTGTTGCACATGCCTGGAAAGATTTACCCAAGGAAATTTAGCAAAATGCTTGGCATAATTTGTTGCCACAGACTTTGTGTATTTTTGGATCCCGGAGAAGAAACAAAAGATTTCCCGGGATCTCGTGACTCTAAAGAGAAGAAAAAATTGTTTGAACTATTGGATTATGCTAAGCAGCAAAATTTTCATTTGCAAGAAGACGACATAAATTAAATCATTCACTGTTATGAGGATGTGCTTACAATCAACAAACTTTCAGATTCTGAAATAATTGAAAGCATACTTCATACCAATGACATAAGAAACTCCAGCAGTGAAAACAGAGACAGCGATGATTTTGTAGAGGAAGGAATATTGACAAGCAATCTAATTGGCATTCTTGATACTGATATTAAAGGACTATCACAAAGATCCTACATAAAGGAACATGAAGTTATGAATTTGTACAAAATTCGAGAAATAGTGATACAACACAAACCAAAATTAAAACAACAGACTTAATTTGATATGTTTAAGAGAAAGTAGCATCTACTTGTACACAATGAAATCTGAGTAAATATTTAATATTTTTTTTTGTTGTTGTTGTTCACTTTCTTTTCTCTCTATTCAAAATATGGTTGATTAATTTTTTAAAAAAACTGCATGGTCTGTGCTTATCTTATAAAAGGAATAAATAATGTAAAAAAACTTTTCATTTTATGATAAAAAATGCACTCCACCGTTAAGATGGAAGAGTGAAAAGTGTATGGAAGGGGGGAGGGAGAAGAAGGGGTTTGTTTTAAGCTTTGAATGCACTGTATGACAATGTTTTATTTTTATTTTTTTTAAGGTTTATTATAAGAACAATCAGCGTTTTCTGAACATGCCAATTAATTGAAATTTTACTCTAATAAGGGAGTGTTGTTTATTCGGTATTAAATGTTGATAGGTAATAGTTGATATTATAGAATTTCTATAATCCGGAATAGATAAAGTCCCCACAATTCAGGATTTGAGAGGTTCTATTGTGGTATTGTTAACATGACATTACAAATTTCTTAGTATCTGGGGCCGCCATCAGGGTCTACAATTTTTTGAACTTCCCTCTACTGTGCATCAATTCTATCAAATTTTTTAGTATGATAGACAAGTCATCAACTTGAAGAGAGCAAAATTATCTTTTAACCCTTTATCTACTGCTTTATGAACTACTGAAAATTAATTCATAAATATTTTCTTTTTAGCTGCCATATTGATAATTAAAGAATATACAAGAAAAAAAATCTCCCCGGTGTGAAATTTAATTTGTTAGAATTAATTAAAGTGGTACTTAAAAATACCATCAGTAGACTATGTATAAATTTCCTCATAAAAGAAAAAAATTACGGTTGATATTTCTAGAAAAGAATTTTAACATCTTAAAAATGCTAAATAACCAAAAACACTCATAAGAAAAAAAAAGAAATTATCAAATTGTCATAATTTTATTTTATACATAATAAAAGTAGAAATTCCCATTTGATGATAATCATAAAAACATTTTTTTTTCATTTATGCACAAAAATATATTACAAGTTGCGCATTTCGAATGTGGTTTTGATTGAACATTTTTGAGTGCACAGAATTCACTATGTACTCGATTCGACACGAATGGTTGCCAATCATAAATAGCACGTAACATGTTGGCTTTATCAATTCCTCCCATGCGTCCATTGTAGTCTTTTACAACAATGGGTGCGGTAACATCAATTTTGGTACCATCTTTTAGTCTCCTTTGGACTTCGCAAGTGTCGTTTCCATGATAATTTGAAAGAAAGTGTATGGATCGATTGTCCTTCCATTTGAAGAAGGATATTCCTTGATCAGATATTTGATAATCTAATTCCCCTCGTTTCATTTTTTTACCATCAATAAGTTTCGGTAACCCAAGTCTATCAGGACGAATGGTGCCAAATGCATATATATTTTTCTTTTTCAAATACTTAAATAGTGGTACAGAAGAAGAAAAAAATTGCCCATGATGATGCTATGGTTTTTGCCTGCCAGACTATTTGTCATCTCATCAACTACTTTCCCACCCAGTCCAAATCCTCTCTTTGAGCTGTCACTATCGGTCTGCTTCCCTTGATAAACGTCAAATTCATGTATCTATCCGGACGTATCTGCCTGGCACCAAAGTTTGAAACCACGCTTAATGAGTTTTTTTGGGGTTGTATTGTTTTAGAGTAGACCTCCCTTTGAATAGCACAATACTTTCATCGATTGACTGAATTTGAGTGCCTATCCTAAAGTTAAAAAAATTCTCATTCAAACTAGATATAAAGGGCCTCAGCTTGTACATTTTATCATTTTGTGAGTTATTTTCCAGCTTTGACAAATTGTTATTTAGATGGATATTTCATAATATTTGAAATTATCGATCACGTGTCATTGTTTGGGGGACCACATTTAGCGTAAGATACATGCTTCTCAATTTTTTGAATGTCTATATCATGCAAGGACTGGAATGCTTTTGAGCTTCTTTTCTGTTTCATATTTATTATTATTTGGATAAAAGTTCAATCAGCATATCTCATCTGCTTTTTTATATTTCAGAAATTAAAAGAGAAGTTGGATTTGTATGAAGAGAAGGGAGTCACAATCCACTTTAGTGAAGAACCTTTTGCCCTAGTGATTATCACACCTATAATGAAGAGGGCACATAATTTAAAATCATCAAGTGAAATATTTTTCATTGATTCTACTTCATCGTGTGATTCAGAAAATCACACCATAGAATTTATGTTGTGTCCATGTGCAGCTGGTGCTGTACTCCTTTCCGTTATTATAACTAAAGGACAAACAAGGGAAGCTTATGAATAAGGGCTCCAGCTTGTAAATACTGCCCTAGAAGAAATATTCAATGGTGAGGAAGTCGTTCAGCTTTCATGACCAATCATTCTAAGGCAGAGATAAAAGCTCTCTTTGAATGTTTAGCCAAAATCCAAAAACTTTTTGTGCATATTTCACAATTTGCAGTCTGCCTGGAGATGGTTGTAAGATTCAAAACATGAAATCCCCAAAGAGCATAGAAGCACATTAATGCAATTTTTTCAAAATGTACTGTATTGCCACTCTCCTACAGATGCCGAACAGGCATATAAAAATGCACTTAGTTTCGTTAGCACAGCTATCTATCAACATATGAAAAATGGTGCAAATGTATGGAAAAAAAAAGAATTGTGGTGTCTTGCCTTCAGAATGAAGAGGTACAAGGACACAACACTAACAATTTTTCAGAAGCTTGCATCAGAATCTTAAAAGATCAAGTTCTTTGTTGAGTCAAAGCCTACAGTCATGGAAAAAATTACAAGGACAAGTGACAAATTTCCAATTCTAGGAGCCGCTTGGCTAGAAATGTATGCAAATATTTTTATTTATGATATATTTTTATGACAGGGCACTCCCTGTAATCCAACCCCTGGGACTAAGGGTTGTGTGAATTATAGAATTTTGCAGATTATAGGTCATTTGGTTAACACAGGAAAAAATGTGTATTTTACTAAAAAATATTGGCAACAGTACACATATAATTAGGCAGAACTGAAACCGAACTGGTCAAAATAGTTATTTCATAATAATATTTGAAAAATAATATAGAACATTTTTTATTCAATTTAAAAGGCTATTATAAGATTTAGTGATTTAATTTGAAATTGCACTTGACAATTTCGTCTAGCAGCTTATTAATAGGTATTCTTTTGTGCTTGGAGACACAAGTTTATTGAATAGAAATTGTGATAATTTAACCTTTAATTTGTTAAATTTGAAAATCAAATTTTTTATGGACGAAACGCACTTCACCTATGAAAATAGACAAAGAAGAAAGCTGAGAGTTTGGCTAAAAAACAGGATTAACTTTAAAAGCATCAATACTGAAAGAGAAAACCAATATATTAACATTTGAGATTATAAACTTAATAAACATCAACACGAGGGACTAAATTCTGGACCAAAGTATATTCTGGATGACAATATAAATATTGGGCACAATATGTCATGTATCATGTAATTGATTAACAGACTTAAATCTTTTTCAGGGTCTAAATCTACTAGAAAAAAAAGAATAAAAGCGTAAACAGCAGCCGAAATGCGTAAATTTTACGCGTAAAGCGTGAAAGTTGGCAAGTCTGAACCTGGTGAAAGGCTGATCATCGAGACATCCTGATGTTCTTATCGACTCCACATGCTCAAAGCCAGCTTTTTTTAGACAAGACCCTGACGCCCACCTTCCAACCAGACTAGATTTGGGTGAGTCTTTTGTTCAAGTCCGGCTTTTAATTATTTTTACCTACTTCCGATTAAATTTTTTTAAAAATCTATCCTGGTCACGGCACCACACAGGGATCTCATCGCAGAAGCTTACAATGCCTTGTATGAGAAGAAGAACCGTTTGTGGACAGTCTTCAAGAACCAAGACAGCTTCCAGTAATGTCTGTTCTGCGTTTTGTTCATGCCAGGGTAAAAGTGTTGGAAGTACAGCTAATGTGCTCACTTAATCAGTTCATTTTGCATTGTTTTACTAATGTATGTTGCTTGTGAACTGGTATTTTCGAGAAACTCTTAATTTCTTATCGCCACTTGCAACACGATAGCGTAATAATTCCCGAAAATTACCTTCATTAAGGGTTGACTGACTATTATTAATTTCCTCAGTTGAAACAATTTTCTGATAGTAATAATTCTCCTTAATCCATATGTCCGCGCAAGGGTAAGTTTTGGCGTCCCAAAAAAATAATAGATTCGATTATTGGAATCAATCTTTCTCGATTTTGCTTGATCTGAAGCTGACAAGCAGAATCCAACTTTATAAGCACACCGTCTTCAGGTCTTTCATAAGTTTTCAGAAAATCCACAGCAAAGGCAACAGATTCTTTATGATATTTATTCTGTTCGTGAGCAGTTAAATCACCATCTTTGCCGAATAACTTGGAATATTTATCTAAAGGCACAGTCACTAGTTTCTTCAGTGGAGTACATTTGTTTATCCCTCCGTATTTATTTGAAAACAATAAACAGTATTTGCAAAACAAACCCTTTGTTTTGCACGAATATGTAAGCCATTTAAAAGAATCGAAGTGCTTTTGAGAAAGGTAGCATTTGACTTCTTTCTTTTGTTTTATATGAACCGAAAAGGGAAAAACAAATTTACTATCTGGAGTCCATGCAGTATTCAAAATGCTGAATTTTTCCAATATGGCATCACTCTCACTTGTAGCACCTAATTTTGTCATGCAAATGATTAACTTTTTTGCTTTCGGAAATAAAGGAAATAAAATAGAGCTGAAAATAACAAAAAATCAACCAAATCAACAAAGAAACGTAATCAAATTCAACAAAGTAGTGCAGATTGTTTTCTATATTTTTATACACAATTATGAAAAATTTCACACTGAAATACAAATGGTATAGATTTTATTATGCTTCCTGAGCTTAATTTTTTAATCTTTTTGGAGTAATAGTTGTTAAGTTTTTATTGTGGAATGGTTACTCGGAATTTTTACAGAATTAGTGATCAGCTTAACTATATAGTAGGGTAGTAAGTAATTCAAACAGTGGTAGATAATTTGTAAAGAAATCGTACCATTTCAAAATAATTCAAGTTGGCAGCCGAGAACAAGAATATGATCCTGAAAGATATACAAATGATGATGTAAAGTGGTATGATGAGTGACTGTGCCAAGGCTGATATTGCATGTGATTAGAATATTTATAAACCATTAATCACGGTTACTTACACATGAAAGTGAGACATGATCTATCCCAATTTTTAAGCTTTGTTACTTCTTAAATGGTGGCTAGTTTAACATAATTATAGAAATAGAACAAATCGAGATCTCATAAAACGGAGTACTATGTTTAAAGACAAACTGATAAACTTTCCCTTTGATCTTTTATTCATCAGACGAGAATGTTGTTTGTACCAAAATGCTTCCTATAATCAAAACTTTTGTATATGCAAATTAAAAAAAAAAAAAAAAAAAAAATAGTTCCAAATTTCACCCATAGATGGCACCGTAGAAATAGTAAAAACAAAACTCATCATTAAATATTATACATTTTTATTTTGTGAAGCAGATTCAAGCATAGCCAGCTACCATACTTCAATATGTGCCCGATATAGCTCTAACCACATCCAAACGGTACTCAATTTCACTCCACGAATATTTAGCATTGCTTGTGGTTTCGATTGAATTACCTGTGTGATTCGCCTCTTCGATACCTACCACAGGAGAGGAGCAAACTTTATCCTTCACATACCCCCACAGGAAGAAATCAAGAGGGGGTAAGTCTCAAATGAGATATGCATTTCAACTTAATGCAAGGTCCAGCAGCACCATCTATGGATGAAATTTGGGACTATTTTTTTAAACAAAACTTTTCATCAGAGGAAGCATTTTGGTACAAGTCGCAATCTTGTAACCCAATCAGTTGATTTTATATTTAATTTTGAAATGTGTCAGGGACTTTTTGTACACCCTGTATTCCCAATAAAATAAATATTCCATGTGATACAAGAATAAATAACATTTTAATTAGAGGCACCATATATCTACTCTATGAAATAATATTGGTTCTTTGTGGCTGTTACCTTTAATGATTTTTTTTTTTTTCTAAAATCACTTTAAAATGAGTTAATTTTAGACATGGATCAAGAAACAAAGTTAAGATTTTTTTGCTGTGGAAAACAAAATTGCAAATCCTTCAAGATGGAATATAAGCAATATGTGTCTTTCTTAATTTTGAGTTAGTTAAAGAAAATATTTGCTTTTATTTGTGAAACTGTGACAATTTTTTAACTAAGACTACATGTATTAATATTAGGTATACCAGAAAGTAATGTCATTTTACTTACATAAAATTCAAATACACTTTACACAAGTATTGAATTACAATCTGTGCCTAAGCACAGGACTCATTTATCAAGAAGGATGTGTAAAAAGAATTCCCCTCCCCCCCATTTCCCATAAATTTTGGGAAATCCAATCTAGCACATATGCTAAAAACCTCATATATGCCAAATCTCAAATTATTAGATTCAGTAATTTTGGCTGAGCAAAATCTATATAAATAAAATTAGACTTTTGTCTGTACATTTCTTGGAATTCAAAAATTTTGCGATTTCTATCCGTTTCAAGCACCCGGGAATTCGATGCGACCCTCAAAAAAAAGTTTGTCTGTCTGTCATTCTGTCCGTGACGCTTTTTTTTGTTTAAGCATCACGTAAAAACGACTGAAGCGAATGATATGAAATTTGGTGTCATGATAGGTGGTCACTCAACTTAAAACATAGGCGTCGAATTTTTAAAAAATCTTGATTTTCAGATTTTGCGAAAATCGTTTCAAACTGCGTAAATTTGTGTTCAAGCATCACACAAAAACGACAGAAGCGAATGATATGAAATTGGGTGTCATGATAGGTGGTCACTCAACTTAAAACATAGCCGTCCAATTTTTAAAAAATCCTGATTGGATTTTGAGATTTTGCGAAAATCCTTCTTCAGGTCTTTCATAAGTTTACCGTCTTCAGGTCTTTCATAAGTTTTCAGAAAATCCACAGCAAAGGCCACAGATTCTTTATGATATTTATTCTGTTCGTGAGCAGTTAAATCACAATCTTTGCTGAATAACTTAGAATATTTATCTAAAGGCACAGTCACTAGTTTCTTCAGTGGAGTACATTTGTTTATCCCTCCGTATTTATTTGAAAACAAAAAACAGTATTTGCAAAACAAACCCTTTGTTTTGCACGAATATGTAAGCCATTTAAAAGAATCGAAGTGCTTTTGAGAATGGTAGCATTTGACTTCTTTCTTTTGTTTTATTTGAACCGAAAAGGGAAAAACAAATTTACTATCTGGAGTCCATGCAGTATTCAAAATGCTGAATTTTTCCAAATCTGATATTAAAGATGTGTTTTGCTTCTCAAGGTAAAAACCTACATCAATTTTTTCATCCAACAGAGCAGGCGGGGGAACTGTGCGCAATTAGCTGAAAGTTGTTCCGCAGTCACACTTTCTGGCTGAGACACATCCGTATTTGTCACTGCTTCGCATGCTTCTTGCTCCTTTTCCACATTCAACGGAAACATCCGAATTCCATGAGAAATAGATTTAGGTTCATTCATTAATACATTCCATTCTGGTTTAAACTTAAAAAAAAAACCATCTAACGTACTTTTTTGGCATTTACTCATTTTGTTCTTAAAAGTCTGCACCGGTCAGCACTAAAAATTTGAATGATCCAACACAGCATTGAAGAAAGGTACAATGGCAATGTTAGAAGAACTTTAGGAGTTGCATTTTTTTCGGGGATCATGTTGGCGAACAAACAGAAAAAAAAACACCATGCAACTTCCTACATAATATAGGAAAAGTGTTACCTTTACTTTAGCTAGATGACTCATGAACAGGTGCAGAAATTCGCCCCCTCGTAAAAATAAATCATCATTCGTCATGTTTTAACATCTTGCAGAGCTATTAATAATTTTTACCAAATTTATTTTAACTGTTCTCTACCTAGGCTTGACAATATTTTGAGTGAAACCCTGTATGATGCAGTTTCATCACATATTTTTAATTAATTTGTGTTTGGCTTTTCTATTCTAAATTTAATATATTTCACCATTTTTAAATATAAAAATTATTCCCTTTTGCTTCTGTTTTAAAAGATTTTCGGTGTCCCTGTTGTTACATTAATTTTATTTAGCTAAAAGCTTCAATCTTGCTCAAAAAATACTTCTATGCCTAACGTTTTCATGTCCGTTATATACATTACTTTGCATTTTTTCTGATTAAATCATTTTTTATTGTTTGTTTATGACCATATAAGGTAACAAATCTAATAAATAATATTGGCTTTCATTTTGGGTTACATTTTTGCTGTTACATTATTTGTTTTATCCTTTGGCGCATCTGGTTTTTAGAATTCTCTCTATTTGATACCTCTACTGGACAATAGCACCAGTCATAAACGGATATGTTGGTGGATTATTTGGCATTCATTTAATGCTCCTACATCGGTTCTCACCAATTTGGCCTCCTGGACAATTCGCATTTTCTCGGGGACTTTAATTTTGGATACTGACCTAGAACTACGTTAATTACTGCCTCTAATCTGGCAGCCAGCCACCGCCACCAATACGTATCAATAGTTATTAATAATTCCTTTACTTTATAATAAAAACATTTAAAGTAATATTTTGTCTCATAAATTGCTTTGTTCCTGTTTATTGCGATGCTTTGTACTTCTACTAATTAGGATCACACTGAAGTAATTTAATAATATTTAAAATCTACCTCAACCGCTTCATATAAATATGGTGCCTAAAACCATGTGGAATTTTTAATTTTTCTTGGGTGGCTGATTGGCCAGGCTTGGATGGAAAGTTGGCTTCTTCGTCACTGTCCTTGCATGTTTTGAAGTTTATTGGATGATCTAGCACATAGATGAGCATATTTGAAGTGATGGATTGCCTTTCCTTCTCGTCAACTATGTGTCAGTGCCGAAGCTAATTCGTGCATGGACTGACTTTGTCTGGGACATGGCGTGCCAATGTTGTTCCATGGATTAACCCCTTTTTCCCGGCATTAGTTGCCACTGGGCTGTCAGTGGTCCACTGCAGTTCTTTCTTTTACTCATGGAATGGAAGCAACTTCCCTTGGACTGATTTTGTACTAAGCCCAGCAAAAATGTTGTGTGATACCCAGCATATGTGGAACTTAAAATATTCACCGCAATTTAAACTTTCAGGTGGTCAGCCCTTGTATCGGTTCCTTACAGTTTACTGTGACATGCTGAGTGTGCCTATTCGCCCACCATTAAGCGTGTGTGTGAAAGTTAAGTGCTCCGTTCCGGGCAGTAATTTTGCCTCCTCCGAAAATCCGAAACAGTTCATCAAGCTATGTGCATAACAGTGATAGACTGTTTTATCGCTGACCTGCTGTGATGGAAGACCCTGCACCACAGACCATCAACTCTGCATCCTTAATCAGCGTTTGTTTCATTTTCGACATGCTATTCATGCTTTTCAGCAATACTTGTGACCCTCTCATCAAAGATTGAATGGGTTATTCTCATATACTTTCTCAATGCATCATGTGTCAGCATATCATGCTCATATGTGATGCAATTATTATAATTTGTAAATAATACGTGTAAGTAATAATTTTTTTTAAAATAGCAGTTCTACATGCTGTATGATTTTTAAAGTTAAATATTTTTATGCTGTCAGGTTAAATATATTTTTAACTTCAGTGTGTATAGTATTCTAGTTTGAATATTTTACAATTTTATGATTTTTCAACTGGTGTTTTTCAATTTTTATTTTTCTGAATTACATCTATCATTGTGGTTATTGGTATTTTTGCTTTTAATACAAATATTTACTATGTACTTAATTGAAAATTCCACATTGAATATGACACATTTTTGTTTTTCACTTTTCTTTTATCACACTATTTTCATTATATTTTGAAATATTGGTTTCACTTCACTCTGGCATGCCTCTGTTGAATGCAAACATCCAGAGAAGGTATTTGTACATGCTCTTTCTTTCATACACTTATTATTTTAAAATGTCATTATTCTACACATTTGTTTTCACTGTATTTTTCTATTGCTCCAGTGTTTGTAAATAGTAATTTTTACTCAATTGTTCTGTGAACATGCTATAACGATTCCCATGTTGTCTGATATTTACACATCACTTTGACACATATTGGTATTTAACATTATTTTTTTTTAAGAGTACATTTATTTACTTTGTGTTTCATTACAATTTTGACCTTTTAAATACTTTTGATTGATTTTTTTTTTTTTTACCTTTAAGTTCTACAATTTTGCTATACACTTTTTCTTGTTATTTTCCTGCCATTGATATGCCTCTATTTAATGCATGCATTCTTTGGAAGAGTATAATGATGTGTGAAGCATGCTTTTTTTTTTTTTTTTTTTTTTTTTCAAAATTCACATTGCACTTGTCCACATTGACACATTTTTTTTCACATATATTTACATTTTTAATATTGATTTTTCAATTTTTGTTACACACTTGATTTTTTTCACCACCCTTTTGTTTTGTCCTGTTGTATGTTACACACAAAAAACATGTTCACACTGAAGTACTGTTCATTCTAGTTGGTTGGTTGGTTGGTTTTTTTTGGCGCAAGGTCCAGAAAGGACATACTGCGCCAGACAAAAAGTTAAGCCATATACAGATGTGTTCGGGTAGAGGGTGTCATAAAAACCCAGTAAAAGTGTAAAAGGAGACAAGTAAAATTCAAAAAGTGGCAAAGTAGATAAAAGAAGTAAAAGAAAGACATCTGAATGGGGGCTCCCATCCAGATACCAGTCAGGCAAAAGTGTACATTTCATACAGAATAAAAAATGTTTGTGCATCGGAGAAAGGCAAACAAGTTACGGTGTGGGGTTTCACCCAATATGTCATCAAGTTTGGGATAAGAACAATTAAAAAATTTTTGGTAAAAATCTTTAAAAGCAGTGCATGAGGTTAAGAGATACGAATGGTGAGCTTGGTATGACATTGGGAACATTCTGGAGCTGATTCACCCAAGAGTAAGTGCCTATGAGAAAGCCTCGTGTGCCCGATACGGAGACGCGTCAAAATGACATCTAGTCTTTGATGGGGATGACCAATATGCGACAGCTGGGTGAATAGAATGAAGTTTGTTTTCGGTTTCGTTGGCCCAATTATCCGTCCAGATGCCTTTTACTATGAGACAGATGCTAGACTTGATGTCGCTATAGGATAGATTGCCGATGTACGGGAGGGTTGCATGTCTGGCAAGTGCGTCCGCCTTCTCGTTCCCAGCGATCCCCGTATGGCTGGGTACCCAACAAAGGAGAATGTTGTATCCACGGTTTACAAGTTGTTCATACTTCTGTAAAACCCTGATAACATAGGAATGTGTTAAGGAGCCAGATTTCAGATTTTCAAGGACACTAAGGGAGTCTGAGTAGATGAGAAATTTCTTTGTATCCATTTTGGAGATATACAGGAGGCTTTCGTAGATGGCGAGTAATTCAGCAGTAAAGATAGAGCAAAAGAGGGGCAGAGTATAGCTGCATGTGTGATTACTACCCACAAAGGCAAAGCCGACGTGATTTCCAGTTTTAGAGCCGTCAGTATATATATCTGCATATTTTTCATATCTGTTTTTGTGGTCTGAGAAGAGTTGTTGGTATATTTTGGGATCAGTATCCTGTTTTGCAAAGCCTTCAAAAGGTTGTAGGTAAGATATCTGCAATATATTCCATGGTGGGATATCATGAAAAGAGCATGTAGAGACATTTACATCCTCCAGTTGGGTATCAACAAGACTCCTACGAATCCTTGTCCCATATGTACTCCTCCTTTTGGACTGATTCCCATAAAAGCGGTCAAGATGAGTATCTATAAAAGAGTTCTTTAATGGATTTGAGGGATGAGAAAGAATATGGAAATAAGTATTTAATGATAGCTGATGACGAGTGAGGGTGAGAGATGGCTCATGACAGGTGACGTAAAGACTATGTACAGGTGAAGTTCTAAAAGCACCAGAGCAAATGCGAAGTGCAGTATGATGCACCGTGTCAAGTTTTTTTAATGTTGATCTAGAAGCCGATCCATAAACACAGCATATGTAGTCCATTTTGGAAAGAAATGACGGCACGGTAGATACACAAGAGAGCATTGTGGTCTGCTCCCCTAGAAGTGTTAGTTAAAACCTTTAACAAGTTAAGTTTTTTCTCGCATTTACTGCGGATGTCAGAAACATGTTTGACAAACATAAGTTTTTTGTCGAGTTATTTCTAAAAATTTAACAGAATCCTTGAGAACGATATTACTGTGACCCAGGTAAAGTTCTGGATCCGGATGTATCCCACGCTTCCGGCAAAAATGGGTACAGATCGTTTTTTCAGCAGATATGGTAAAGCCATTTGTGTTATACCATTTTAGGATCCGGTTAATCGAATTTTGAAGCTGCTGTTCGATGAGGCGCATATCTTTACCCTGGCAGGAGATTTGAAGATCATCTACATATAGGCTACGATTGACGGTTGGAGGCAATTGGTTAAGAATATTATTGATTTTTATAGAGAAGAGGGTGACGCTAAGGACGGAGCCCTGGGGAACACCCTCTTCTTGTGTGAAATTATCAGACAGAGTGCTGTTGACCAGGACACGGAAGTTTGAGTGATAAAAAGTTTTTTTATAAAAATTGGTAGGTTGACTCGAAGGCCTATATTACAGATGTCTTGAAGGATACCATATCTCCACGTTTCGTCATATGCCTTTTTGATGTTGAAGAACACTGATACTAAGCGATTCTTCCTAAGGAAGGCATTACGAATTTGCGTCTCTAAATTTACTGCTCATTCTGAGGTCATTGTTTTTGTCCTTTCACAATTTGCACATGCACTAAATTTTTGATACCCCTTTCTTTTTCTCATTGATTTTCACAATGATGTACTGTTGTACAGCTCAAAAATTTTTTAACACATTCTATTTGTATTGTCACACTTTTTGTTTACACAAGCACAGACATACTATTTTATTTTAAATTGTCATTAATTTGTTTTTTCTCTTTAAATATGATACACTTAAATCTCATGTGTATATTGGTTTAAATTAGTATAATATTATTTTCCAAGTACTCACTGTTTTAAAGTGCTGAGTTGCTTAGATTTTGTGTATTCAATATTTTAACAATTCATTTTATGCCTGAAGTTACAGTCAGTGTATATTTTTCCCTATAATCTCTGTATTTAAATTGTGTTGAAATTTGATAATTAAAAAAAAGAAAGCATATACACTCACTTCCAAAAGTTAAGCACGAAGATGTAAAATGCAAAAAAATCAACAAATACTGCTTTGATTGACACAAAATTTGGCAGGAAAGTAGCATATATATTTATGCATAAAACAAAATGAATAATTATATACAGAAATGGAAACAATATTAAATTTTTGTAAGTTATCAGATAATGACATACTGGAGACTTAAACAGAATTATGTATAAAGTGAAAATAAATAGCATAAAATGAAAAAAAAGGCCATTAATAGGGTATGTCATTCCCCCTCATCTGTATACAAAGTTTACACCTTGTGGCCATGCTTTCAATTAGGTGGTCAACCACCGCAAATTAAGCAATCGTCATTCTTCTTGTAGAGCAGTTTCCAGCTCAATAAGAGTGGCTGGAGGTGGGAAACGTGAAGATATAGCACAGCCGAGAGCATCCCAAAGATTTTCAGTAGGATTAAGGTCGGGCGAATATTCTGGCCACGCCATACGCGCAATCCCTTCACTCTCCAGGTAGTCATCGATATTGTCAGCTCTATGGAGATGTGCGTTATCGTCCATTAAAACAAAAGTAGGGCCAACTGCTGCAGCGTGCAATCTCACAATGGGTTCTGGACCTTCACCTCGATACTGGACAGCTGCCACAGAACCCCGTTTAAAGATGTGCAGGTCGGTGCGGTATGATAATGAAATCCCTGCCCACACCATAATGCATCTGCCTCGGAATGTGTGATGTTCGGTGATTTTTGGGGCTGATTGCGTGTTCCTTGTTCACGCCATAACCTTATACGCTTGTCATCTGGCTCCAGAGCAAATCTTGACTCATCAATAAACATGATATTGCCCAAGTTAGACACAGTCCAATTGACATGTTCCCGGCACCACTATAATCGTGCCTCTCTTGACTGGACGGATAGAAAAACACAAACTCGAGGTACCCGGGCGTACAGTCCACTCATATGTAATCTTCGGCATACAGTAGCTGCAGATATCGCCTTACCAATAGACGCTGTAACCATAGATGTCACATGTGTGGAGGTCGCTCTGCGATTCCGCTTGGCTAAAATAGCAATATATCAATCTTCCGCGAAGGTTGTAACCCTTGGGCGACCGACCACGGGCCTTCGGACAACTGTCTGTGTGGTTTGGAATTGTTTTCATAAATGTGAAATTACAGAATGATGAACGCCGAAGAAAAGAGCGACATCTGTGATCGACTATCCTGCTTCAATGTGCCCCACAGCACGCCAGCACTCAGAATCTTCGATTCGTCTTCTGGAAGTCATAGAAACACGTATGTCTTGAAAACAAATTGTACAAAAGTTTTAAACACCTATCAGCACTTACAATCAACTTCTGTAACCCTTCATAAAGCTGGCATCTTATAAGACTACCCTTTTTGCATATTTCTTGATATGAAAGTGCGATTGGCCGTTACCTAACATATTTGCATACTTCCTTCTACTTCTGCAGCGAATTACATCCTCTTCAATTCTGATTGGCTTCTGGAAATTAGCACTTTCCTCTCCGTGCTTAACTCTAGCAAGTGAGTGTAGTTCAAGACGTGCTAAGATTTTTGGAAATTAAATATATGATATTTTGCAAGTTGATGCTAATATTTTGTTATTTTTGTGTTTTCATTGTTAGTATATTGTTTATATTTTGTGTTTTCATTGTTAGTATATTGTTTATATTTTGTGTTTTCATTTTTTCAAAATATGTTGACTAGTTGAACTTTTGAACTGAGTGTAAGTTCATTTGAAGGTGTTCTCCTAGAATATTACGTTTGATATTGTATAAAGGAGTGAGTTTAGTTTGTTTTTTGAATGAGTTAATCATAAGTGTTTTAAATTTTGCAAACTATTGCATGATATGGTTTACTTAAAATAAAATCCATTGTAAGTGTAAAAACCTAATTTTTGGGACTTCGACCCATAGCAGTCATTGAAATATTTATTTATAAACAAGATTTAATTCTTCTTGCTGCACATTATAATTTAAATGTCACATAATGATATATTAATGTATGCAGGTGTTTTTATTTTGTTTTTGATTGGAGTCCTGCCTGCTTGCATGATACGTTCATTTTTATGTACTGCTGTGTTAATACGGGTATGCTTGAATTTTTGTAATATATCTTTTTGGGTTCTTTGGTTATTGTTGTTCTAAGGCTTGTTTGAGTTAATTTTAAAAAAGTAAGTACTGAGTAAAAGAATTATTGACATAAGTTGTTTTTTGTGTTGTGGCAGCTGTAGTACATACTGTTTCTTTCTTCTTTGTTGGCTATCTTCTTTCTCTTTTCTGTGGATTCCTCCTTTTCCAACAGTATGTCACAACTTTCTCCACAACTGTTAAATTTGTTCATCAGGTGAAAGGTTTTACAGTGTTACTTGTTTAAAAAGGTAATCGCTAATAATAATTTTAAAAGAAATTAAATAATGAGTAAACATAACACTAGCATCAGCAGCTATGAGGAAGACAGAAGTCACAGTCTCAACTTCTTCATCAATGGTGCCTTCTGACATATCTGAGGGAAGTACAGCCTGTGAAGTAAACAGTTGCTAGTCTGCTTTATTTTGGATAGAGTGAGGAGTAGAACAAATGAGGTTTTGGATCCGATATAAAGGGAAAAGGAGAATAGGAAAATGATTGCTATTATGAAGGTCACAGGAGACAAAAAAGTTATATAACAGATGGATGGACGGAGATCAGATTGCAAGGTCTACTGCATGGAAGGATTTAGTAGGCTGATCGAAATAAGCATTGTCACCATTATTCATGATGCAAAGAGAAAAGTCTTATTAGTTGTTCTATTTGCTGCCCTTTCTGTTAGTATTACTGCTGCGCCATAGTGGACTGTGAGCACTTAAATCCCCCAGTAGGAGGAAAGGGGGAGGAAGTTGATGGATAAGACTATTGAGTGCAAACTGGGGGATATTTTCATTAGGCGGTAAATAAATGCTACACATTGTAGTGAGGTGTTTCAGGTTGATGCATGCAGCAACTGCTTGGAGACTTGTGTTGAAAATGACAGTTTAGAAGGATAAGTTTTTTATTAATAGGGTAACTCCATCAGAGGCCGTATCTCCACGGTCATAGTCCTTCCGAAAGATTGTATAATTGCAGGTAAGTTTGTTTTAAAGCAAGGCGGGCTTGTAGTCATACATCACTATTTTGAGATCATCGTTTATATTAAGGAAACTGTGGCAGTTCCAAGAAAGCAGCAGGCCCATAATCAGGTGTTTTTAGGGATAAAGGTGATCTTGCTCATAGCCCCTGTAGGTTGAGCTAGGGTACTTGGTATATCATCATCATCCATGGCATTATCTAAGATTTCTGAGTCTGAAGGAGAGTAATGTAGGATGGAGTCATCTATGGGTTGTTGTGGCGGGATATTTTTCATTCTGGACTCGTATTTTGATCTGTACACTCATGATTTTTGACCTGGAAAGAAAAAATTCTTCTTGATCGATCCGGTTAATTGGACATTCCGGTTAATCGGCACTCTACTGTAACAATAAATGTGTCACTTCATTTTTAAAGACACCACAGGAAATCGAAGAACTTAAGAAAGCTGAACTATATACAACTAACTACTTCCACTTGTTGTCATTGTTCTATCGCATCAACTGATCATATATGCGAAATTGTGAAGAATAATTCGAAAGGAAGCATACTAGAAAAATTAAAATTACATGGAACTTTGCAAGGAAAAGAATATTCTTCGATTGTGGATAAAACAAGTTCTGAAAAGAAAGTTTGTATAGGTGTAGTTTATTAAAGTGACATAAGTAAGCACATAATGCACGAGTTTTTGGTACTGGTTTCTGTAATTGAAACCACAGGAGAATCGTTATTCAATGCTGTGAAAACTGTTTTTGAAAAACTCAGCTTTAACCTTGCGGACTGCATTGGTTTTAGAACTGATTTTGCAAATAATATGACTGGAAAGCCCAAATCTGTATGGTCAAGAATTCAAGAGGCTTCTCCTAATTGTGTAAAAAGGCTATGTATTTGCCATAGTGCAGTACTATGTGTAAAAAAAGCATTCGAGATTTTACCTTTGAACTTGAGATTTTTGTTGCTTGAAATCCCATCATGGTTTTAAAAAATCTACTGAAAGACGAGAAAACTTCAAAAAATTATTTGAAATTATGAATGAAAATGAATAAACATAGAGATGGGATTCCTCTTCCCTTTAAAAGTACCTCACATTGTGTACTTATCATATTTTTTTTACATAACCAAGAACTTTTTGTATCTTTGTGTGATGGGTACTTTAGAAAATCATGTCTTCTGTAAGAATGAGGGAGTTATGATGTGCAAACTTGTAAGGGTAAGGTGCTCCTTTTGTTGTGTGTGAAGTTTACATAATGTGTTTAACATTTCAGTGAAAATTTCATTGTTGCATTGAATTTATGTGCCAGACTTTGTGCTAGAGACCTTGGGAACTTGATCTCAATTTTTTTGTGTAGCGAAGGGGAGTATATCCTGAGGAAATCTCCTCAGTATATTTTTTTTAAATAATTTATCCGGAATTTTTCTTAAAACCGTGTGATAAAAACAAAAATATTTTGCACGTGTGGTTTCGTCGCCAAAAGGGCGATGTCTGCATCGTTTCTGGTTGCCTTTTCGGCGTTTTTTTCATGTTCTGTCGCAGCGTGTTTTTTTTTTTCAGAGAGAGAGGTGTGTACTTCGGTTTTGAGAATGATTTTTTTAGCTTCGTGATTTTTTTTTATTATAAATTGATATATATATATATAGAAATACTGAAGTTAACTGAGATTAAGTATTTTCGAGAGCCTCTACCTAAAAATTGGTGTGATAGTAAATTTCTTATGCTGGTTATGAAAAATAAAGAGTAAAACGTCTCACATTGGATATATATTTTTTTACCGTGATGTACTTCATGCTTGCTCACAGGAGCAGATGGTGTGGCGGTAAGACAATTATCATTTTCACTTTTAATATATATTAATTATACCAACATGCATCTTGATTAATTTTCGGACTTGGCATTCCCATTTGGGATATTGCGAACACTGTTTCCTTTTGCTGTATACTAGCCACTATTTAAATACTGTGAGTGTATGTATTCTGTTCATTTTTTTTGAGAACAACTATTTACAAAATGAATTCTTTAGGACAACATTCTTGTAAACTGGTTAGAACTAAAGACATTCTTCACCTTTGTAAGTGCAAATGCGTCTCCGAAAGCGAGATAGAAGGCTTGAATTATTGCAGAAATGTTTAATGATGAAATTAATCACCTATATTTCATACTTTTATGCCCTATTGTGCAAGAGTTTGAGAAAGTAAATGCCCTTTTTCAGTCATAGAATGCACTGCACAACCTGAAATGCTCATGAAAGAATTGGATAAACATTACCATTCTTTAGAAAGAAGGCTGTTCAACCATATAGGTACATCTTTAACAGTTGTTAATGCTGATTTTGCAGCTTATTTTACCAGTGAAGTTGTAAAATACACTGTCTACCAATAAGTATTTGGACACCTGTGATAGAAAAGAAAAACTATATTCAAAATCAATAATTGGTAGAGCCTCCAGGAGAGGCAATTACACCGTGAACCCTCTGGGGCATACTTTCCACAAGTCTTTGTATTACAGCTGGTGGTATTGTCTTCCACTCGGCTTGGAGTAGACATAGAAGTTCCTTCACAGATTTTGGACGGGTAGTGCACCCCTTAATTCGGCGATCCAACTCGTCCCGGAGGTCCTTGATAGGGTTCAGGTCTGGGCTCTGGGCAGGCCCATTCGATGAACTCTATTGACACCATACTAAGCCTTGGTTAACCTCGAAACATGACAATTGGCATTGTCGTCCTGAAAGTAACAGAGGTCCAATCCATAAAACAGCCACAATGTAGGAAGCACATTGTCCTCCAAAATAGTGTAGTAGGCATCAGCGTTGAGCTTACCATGAATGGGGACCAAGGGTCCCAGTCCATACCAGGAGAAACACCCCTAGACCATAATTCCACCTCCACCGAACTTGACTGTTGTCACAATGCATTTTGGCAGGAGACATTGTCCAGGCAGACACCAGACCCAGACCCTGCCATCCGAATGGTAAAGGGTGAACCTTGATTCGTCGCTCCAAAGAACCCGTTTCCACTGATCTACAGTCCAATTTAGATGTGCTTTGCACCACATTAACCGAGCAGCGCGGTTGGACTTTATGACCAAAAGGCATATGGGCAGCAGCACGACCATGAAAACTAAGCAGATGTGCTTACTTACGGATGGTATTCATTGAAACAATACTCCCGGATGCCTGTTGAAACTCCTCCTGGATGAGGGCCATCGGTTGGGTGCGGTTCTTCCGAATTTCTCTGGACAGCACTCGTCGGTCTTATCTCCCAGTTTCATTGGTCTGCTGACTCGGGGCACATTCCGACAATCACCACTCACCTTCCGCTTCTTAATCACATAGGCCACTGTCGATTTTGGGTACTTCAGATCGCTAGATATGTCCCTTAAGGATCGACCACATTTGTGACACCCGATAATTATACCTTTCTCGAAATCAGAGAGCTCCGAACTGCACGGCATCTTGCATGCGACTAATGCCGATGCTGTTTCCTACACGATACATACCGGCGGAGGCAGTGACGTACCTCGGGACCGCAGATATCGTCATTTGCATAGGTGTCCAAATACTTATTGGTAGACAGTGTATAAAGAAAAAAAATCTCAGTGCTGGGCACTCCATGAATCTTTCACTTCATTGCTGTCATGAGTTTCTTCTTCATTTATTAAAAGAAATACAAGTTTGACTATCTCATAATAAAGAAGTATTCAAAGGAATGTATGGGTTAGAACCAAAACAAATTCTTTCTCAAATAAATCGATTAAGTTTTCCTAATCTTCCAATGCAGCATTTGATGTATAGGAAAATGGAGATTGAATTTCAATATAGAAAAATAGTTTTACATATATGGCAAGAGGATGTTTTTAAGGATTATTTTCCTCGAGACAATTCAGTACTCTTTTGGAGTGGAATTATAGAACACAAAAACACAACAGGGAAACACCCATATCGGGAATTGGCAGAATATGCTTTAAAATTTAGATTGGATTCTGTGCTTTTACAGTTCCGAATGTTGTGAGATTTTCTCATACCCAAAGCTGAGTCACCTTTTTTAAATATTTTTTGTGCTATAACAACATCAGTGTAACATCAGTCATGTGAGAAGACTTCTGCCTCATCGAATTTTTTTTAGTTCTCCTTGGGTGTCTTCTGCCATCTGGAGTCATGAGTATCCTACACTGTGTTTTTATGAAGTGTGGTCTAAGATTTTCTTCAGTTATTGAAAAATAACACATTTTTTTGTGTTCGTGGGATTTCTCAATTACAAGAATTATCACACGGCCATAGCAGAGAAATCAACGTAACACTGCCCATTTTTAGTTATCATTGAAAATTTCAGCTAATATTACCAGAAAGTACTCAATTAAGCCATATCTTTGACCACCTCTAATGGATGGCTGGAAATATCCCATTTCTCTGATGAAATTCTGCTGGAATTCTCTATATCACATACGGGCAACCACTGGCCTGCCAAGGCTTTGGATCTGGTCCGCGGAAGATTTCAAAATCCCATATAAATACCAATTAATACGGCCCGCACTTTTTCTGACATCTAGAAGTTTGGTCCGTGACTTTGCCAACATCTTAAAATTTGGCCCACAACTTCCGTAACTTCCTAAAATTTGGCCCATAACTTTTCAAAAGGTTGCCCATACCTGTTCTATATTATTACATCAACATTATAACAAATAGAGGGTTCACACCAGTAAGACCTCCAGTAAGACCAGCCATAGAAATCCAGCAAGACTTAATACTTTCTGTAAAATGTTCACAACTTGTCAAGAAGAATTTGGCAAGATCATTAAACTAGGTCTCTAGGTACATGAAGGCTTACACAGGCAAGAATCCCTCTGTGTGTGATGTGTGTGAAAATGCATTCCCTACTTATAATAAATGTTCTTTAAGGTAAATACTCCAGTAGAGTGGGCACTTAGGGATATTTCCTCAATTACACAAATTTATAAATATTCACTTAATTTCTGTATCGGTTGCAAAATATAATATTTTTTATGTATTTTCAGTTGCTGATTCTGAATATACTTAAAAGTTTTTCTCTGGGACCCACAGATTTAGAGATATTTGCTATTTATTAATGTAGCTTATTTATTTATTTATTAATGAAACATTTCTTTATTAGATAATTTTATTTTCTATTAAACATTTTAATGGAAAAAATTACATGTCCTCAACTTTTTTTTAATCATAATGCTGTTCATTGAGTATCATTCACTGAACAACATTTGTATATATACATTTATTGTGCCCAATTGCACTTTTACAATTTAACACATGAGCAAATATTTATGGATGCAACAGCTTTTGATTTACGTTTATAATTGTCCTGTGGTGCTTCCCAAACAAGTCCCCAACAGTAGTCCGCCCGCATATTCGGATTCAATCTACCTTGATATCTTTTCTCCATCTTCGCTATGTCTTGGCGAAACATTTCTCCGTGTTCATCACTGACTACGCCAAAAATTTGCAGGGAAGAAGTCGAGGTGAGAGTCATGGAATGGAATTTTAAGAGACATGTTACAAGTGTCAACAATGATCTTGTAGCGTGGGCTTCTGTAAGACCCAAGAAAGTTTGTGACTATATCTTTGAATGCGGACCAGGCAGCTAATTCTGTTCTGTTTAGACATTCAGCGAAATTTTCATCTTTAAAGAGATTTCGAATTTGAGGACCAACAATAAAACCTTCCTTAATTTTAGAATCACTATTCGAGCAAATTTTAGCACAATGTATTTGAATCCTTTGCCTTCTCTGTCCACACTTTTAATAAAATTCTTGATAAGTCCAAGTTTTATGTGAAGAGGAGGGAGAAGTACATCCTTAGGGTCAAGTAGCTGTTTTAACTTAATATTTTTTTGACCAGCGAGGAAATGTTCACGAGCTTGCCAAACCTTTCTTATGTAATGTTCATCCTTATTCCGTCTGTCTCATTCACACAGAAAGCATGGATACTTTGTGTAACCCACTTGTAAGCCTAACATAAGTCCAATTACTTTAAAATCACAATTTTTCCACTTGTATTTTCTGTACTGAATTTTATCCAAAAGAAAATCCATGCTTTCATAACTCTTTCATGTGTACTGCATGTGCGATCGGAATAGATGGGTGAATGTTACCAATGTGTAGTAGTACAGCCTTTAAATTTAAGACTGATGCATCAACAGTCTCCACCTTTCTGACTTGTGTTCGTGGGCATGGACTTGCATTAGCCATCAATATTGCTGCAGTAACTAAGTGATTCAGTCATTTCAAAGTATTGTGTGCTTGTGGGTTGGGTGTCTTTATAATTTTTTTTTTCTATCAATCAACTTTACCTGCACAATCTATGTTATATGTTGTTACACGCCATATGTAAGTTCCTAATGAAGTTATTTTTTTTTTTTTTTTGTATTTGAGTAATGTTCTAATAAGTGTATGTGTATTACCCTTTAGTAGTACTAATTGTGCATGGCTAAGGGTCATGGGCAATACATCATTTGATATTTTTACATTTTGTTTTAGTCTGTTTCACCACTGAAACTGCTACTGATTAAGTCTTTACCTGATTGTGTCAGAAACAAATTTGTACTGGAATTGCCCATATCAGTACAGAGATTTTTTTGGATCAAACTTTTGATCTCTCTAACTCTCTAACTGTCAACACATTTTGGTTACTTTAAATTATGGGGAGGTGGTTGGTTTACTTTGCTCATGCAGGTCTGGTAGGTTTTCTTAAAATTACTTTGTGGTTTTTTTTTTTTGTGTGTGTGTGGGTTGGTTGGTTGGTGTTTATTGGCACATGGTCCAAAAAGGGCATGCTGCACCAGAACCACATAATGATTCATTCAGGTAAAAAGGTGTCACAAAAACCTAGTAAAAGCTAAAAAGTAAAGACTAAAAAGGTGAAAAGTAAAATTCAAAAAGTGTTAAAAGTAGATAAAAAGTGAAACAAAGATATCTGGAGGGAGGCTCCCATCTAGATACCAGTCGGACAGAAATGGACACTGTACACTGAATAAAAAATATTGATATGTCTAAGAAAGGCAAACAGATTCCGATGCGGGGTTTCACCCAAAATATCATCAAGTTTGGGATGAGAACAGTTAAAAAATATTTGGTAAAAATTATTAAAAGCAGTGCATGAGGTTAAAAGATGACGAATGGTAAGGCAAGTATGACAGTGAGGGCACTCCGCAGCAGGTTCGCCTATAAGTAAGTGCTTATGAGTAATTCGCATATGTCCAATGCGAAGACATGTTAAGATGACTTCACGTCTGCGATAGGGATGCGACGACCAGTGTGCGAGAGTAGGGCGAATAGAACGAAGTTTGTTCCCCTTTTCATTGTTCATTTATCAACCCATATGCCTTTTACAATGCTGGACTTTATGTCTCTGTAGGATGGATTGGCGGAGTACAGGAGTGTCGCATGCTTGGCTAGTGTGTCTGCTTTCTCATTTCCCGTGATCCCGATGTGAATGGGTACCTAACATAGGAGAACACTGCACCAACGGTTTACAAGTTGATCATACTTGTGTAAAACTTTGTGCATATAGTTATGTGTTAGGGAGCCAGATTTCAGATTTTCCAGAACACTAAGTGAGTCAGAGTAGATGATAAAATTCTTTGTGTTTGTTCTTGGGATGTACAGAAGGCTTTCATATATGGCAAGTAATTCGGCAGTAAAGAAGGAGCAAAATTGAGGTAGAGTATAGCTACAGGTATGATTATAACCCACGAAGGCAAAACGGACGTGATTTCCAGTTTTGGAGCCATCAGTGTATAGTTTTTCATATTTTTCATATTTGTTGTTGTGGTCAGAGAACAACTGTTGGTAAATTTTAGTATCAGTATCCTGTTTTGCAAGGCCTTCGAAAGGTTGTAGGTAAGATATCTGCAATATATTCCATGGTGGGACATCATAAAAAGAGCATGTAGAGACATTTACATCCTCCAGTTGGGTACTGACAAGACTCCTGCGAATCCTTAGTCCAAAAGGAGGAGTACATACGGGACGATTCGCATAAAAGCAGTCAAGATGAGTATCTATAAGAGTTCTTTAATGGATGTGAGGGATGAGAAAGAATACGGAAATTAGTATTTAATGATAGCTGATGACGTGTGAGGGTGAGAGATGGCTCATGACAGGTGACATAAAGACTATGTACAGGTGAAGTTCTGAAAGCACCAGAACAAATGCATAGTGGAGTATGATGCACAGTGTCACGTTTTTTTAATATTGATTTGCATAGTCCAATTTTGAACGGATGACATTACGGTAGATCCGCAGGAGAGCATCACAGTCTGTCCCCCAAGAAGTGTTGGTTAAAAAGTTTAAAATGTTAAGTTTTTTCACACATTTACTGCGGATGTCAGAAATATGTTTGGCAAACATAAGTTTTTTGTCAAATGTTACCCCTAAAAATTTTACAGAATCCTTCAGAACAATATTAGTAGTATGACCCAGGTAAAGTTCTGGATCCGTTTCAGCATTTCATAAGTAATGCCATCAGGACCAGGAGAAGTATTGGAGGATTGCCATAGGTATTTGGTGAGTTCATTGATGGGAAAATCACTATTGTCTGGAAACTGTGAGGAGGTTTTAAATTTTACTTTTTTTCATTCAGATTGTTGTTTGTACGAGAAAAAAGGGTTTGGTTCATTGGTTGGTTGATGTTTGATGGCACAAGGTCCAAAGAGGACATACTGCGCCAGACCGTGTGTAAAAAATATTAGAAGCAGGGTTTTTCCCAGGTAAAAGGATGTTGTATAAAACAAGTAAAGCTAAAATCCATGAAATCTCAAAAGAGTAAAAGTGAATTGTAGAAAGGTAAAAAGTAGATATAAAAGAGCCAATGACATCTGGATGGGGGGTCCCATCCAGATTCAAGTCAGACACTTTCACACCAAAAAAAGAATGTTAGCCCGTTGAAGAAATAAAAGCAAGTGCTGGTGAGGGGTTTCACCCAAAAGGTTGTCAAGTCTGGGATGAGAACAATTAAAATAATTTAGGTAAAAGGTTTTAAAAGCAGAGCAAAAGGTTAAAAGATGACCTATGGTAAGATGAGTATGACAATGAGGGCATTCTGGAGCAGGTTCACCCGAAACGAGGTACTTATGGGTAAGTCTCGTATGGCCAATGCGGAGACGAGTCGGAATGACATCGTGCTTACGGTACGGTTGAGTGAACCAGGAGGTAAGGGCTGGCCAGATAGAGCGAAGTTTGTTTTGGGTTTCACGGTCCCATATATGAATCCAAGTGCCTTTTGCTGGGGGAAGAGATGCCAGATTTTACATCAGTATAAGGTAAATCACAATTATATGGGACAGTAGAATGCCTGGCTAAAGAATCAGCTTTTACATTTCCGAGTATCCTGATATGACTAAGTACCCAGCAGTAGAGGATGTTGTTTCTACAGTTCATGAGTCTCTTGTGCATGCGTAGGACTTTAGAATATAACTATGAGTTAGGGAGACGGATTTCAGATTCTCCAATACACTTAATGAGTCAGGGTAGATTATTAAATGTTTGGCATTCGTTCTCGAGATGTAAAGAAGGCTTTCGTAAATAGCTATTAATTCGGCTGTAAATACGGAGCAAAACAAAGGTAGGGTGTATTTGTAAGATTGTATGATTACGATATACATAAGCAAAGCCGACGGCACGGTAGATCCGCAATAGAGAATCGCGCTCTTCCCCCCGCAAGAGGTATTGGTTAAAACCTTTGAAATGTTAAGGTTTTTCTCGCATTTATTGCGGATGTCTGAAATATGTTTAGCAAACGTAAGTATCTTGTCAAAGTTTAAACCTAAAAATTTAATTTAGTCCTTGATGACAATATTAGTATGGCCCAGATAAAGTTCCGGATTCGGATGGATCCCACACTTCCGGCAAAAATGTGTACAAGTCGTTTTCTCTGCAGATATTTTAAAACCATTTCTGTTACACCACTTTAAGATATTGTTGATGGCATTCTGAAGTGGCGTTCTATGAGGCGCATGTCCTTTCCCTGACAGGAGATTTGCAGGTCGTCTACATATAGACTGCCGTAGACAGCCGAGGACAAGAATTTCAGGATGTTGTTAATTTTTATTGAGATGACGGTGACACTAAGAACCGAGACCTGTGTAATATCCTCATATTGAACAAAACTATGAGATAGTATGCCATTAATCCGGACCCGGGAATTTCGGAGTGACAAAGTTTTTTTATAAAAATGGGTAGGTTGCCTTGAAATCCTATATTATGGAGGTCTAGGAGGATCCCGTACCTACATGTTTGGTCATATGCCTTTTCAATGTCAAAGAAAAATGAGACTAAGTGGTACTTCCTTAAGAAGGCATTACAAATTTGGGTCTCTTAAGTTTATGATGTTAGCTATGGTGGATCTGCCCTTCCGGAAGCCACTCTGGAAGAGATGCATATGGTCCCGTTTCTAAAATGTAAACAGAACGGGTATTAATAATTTTCTCCATTAATTTACATAAGCAACTAGTAAGGACTATGGGACGGTAGTTATTAGGGTTAGACATATCTTTTCCTGGTTTAGGAAAGGGAATAACTATTGCATTTCTCCAGGAGGTGGAAAAGCTTTGTTCGTTCCATATTCTATTGTAATTTCAAAAGGTTGAGTAAAGATGCATGGGATAAGTGTTTCAGCATTTCATTAGTAATACCATTGTGATCTGGAGATGTGTTTGAGGACTGTTTTAAGTGTTTGGTAAGTTCATGGATGATAAGGTCACTATTGTAGAGGTGTGAGGAGGTTTTGAAATTTATTTTTTGTCATCCTGCTTGTTGTTTATATGGAAGGAAAGAATTTGAGTAGGAGGTACTGCATGAGATGGAAGCAAGAGATTCGCCAATACTATTTGCGATTTCTTTTGTATCGGATATAATACTGTTATTTATGGATACACAGGAAATTAACAGATTATGATAAATACCCATGGCTCTTTTTGTTTTCATCTATAGCTCCTTACTAGAAGTAGAGGCTATAATGCTGGAGATATATTTAATCCAGGATTCTCTTTGACACTGACGCCGGACTCTACGTGCACAAGCTTTAGCTTGCTTAAAGAGGGTGAGGTTTTCGGTAGTGGGGAACCGCCGAAAATTGCTCCAGGCTTTCTGCTGCTTCTTTTTAGCAAGGGTGCATTTTTCATTCCACCACAGTTTTTTATTGCGTCGAGGTCTGATGCCTGATTTAGGAATGCTAGCATCAGCAGCTTGGATGATAATTGAAGTAACGTTTTGTACGACCTCGTCTATGGGGCCTTCAACAACATCAGAGTTGATGGCAGACAGGGAAGTGAAGGTGAACCAATCTGCCTTATCATGAATGTATCTAGGTACTGAAATATATTGTGGATTCTGGTACAGAGGTAGCAGAAGAATCGGAAAATGATCACTGTTGTGGAGATCACTATATACAGAAAGTTTATATGTTGGGAGAATTGATGGAGAACAGATAGCAAGGTCTATTGCATGGAAAGTTTTAGTTGGATAGTGGAAGTAAGTATTGTCACCATTACTCATGCAGCAAAGGGAGAAATTAGTGAGAAGTTGTTCGATTTGAAGGCCTCTATTGGTGGTGTCCTTGCTTTCCCACAAGGGACTATGAGCATTCATGTCACCGAGGAGGATGAAAGGGGAAGGAAGTTGCTGGACCAGGCTATTGAGCAGGGTTTGTCTAATTGTTTCATTAGGTGGTAGGTAAATACTGCAGATTATAGTAAGATGTTTGAGATGGATTCTAATGGCAACAGCCTGCAAAGTTGTGTTGAGATTGATTATATGATAAGGGTATTGATTATTTATGAATACAGCAACTCCTCCGGAGGCCCTTTTCCCTTTTGTGAATTTGAGCTTGCTTATTGGCTTGTTGAGGTATGTTTCCTGAAGGGCAAGACAGGTGGGATTGTGATTGTAGATAATGTTGTATTGTTTTGGGGGGATTATGTTTTTACAAATCAAATGCAGTAATTTTTATTTTAATTGTTTTAACCATTAATTATTTATTTTCTAATGCTTGTAATTAACTTGGAAGTTTAATTTAAATACCTTTTGTCAGGAGATATAATGGTCAGGATGACTCTTCTTCTATAACTCAATAGCTTGTCTTTTTAAATTACTACTAATTACCCCTTTTTTTTGTTGGCACTTTCTAAATAATTACCTTTTCTTTAAATTAATTCTGCCCTTGTTTGCCCTGTCTCCGGAGGGGTAATTTTAAGTATCATGTAAATTCTGCCGATTTTCTGCTGACTATTACGTTTCCTTCTCTCTTCAATAGCCTAACTCACTTCTTGCCATAATCTCTTGTTCATGTCCGATTTTTAATTAGTTTTACTCACTTCTAATTTAAATTTTTTTTACTCTAAATTTTACCCAGGGTTGTCTCGGACAATTAGCTATCTCCCGCTAAAATTTTAGGAAATTTAATAACGTTTTTAATGCATTTTTGATCGATTAAGTATTTTTTTTTCCCCAATTCAAGATGGCCGCTCTTGCTTCACCCTAGCCAAGATCGTTTCTTCTCCGCGTGTACAAGCTTCTTACCGGTCGCTAGCCGCCATTTTCTTCATCTTCCTTTCCTTCCCCCCTCGTTCGTGTTTCGCGGGCCGGAACTCACTGGAATGTTCTCGAACCTCTGAGGCAGAGAATGCATGCTCTGATTGGTCCACGTCGCTGGCGTCTCTGCATAGCCCCGCGTGAGCGAGGAGAAAGCTGGATCATTGGGAGTCGTGGTCTGGTGGAGTGCAGACGTGTGTGATTCGAAAAGGGACTTTTATCGGTACAGCGCAACAGCTTTGTCTTTTTTTTTCTACGAGGATGTGATCTTTTTAGCGCCCGTAGGTCAGGGGACCAGAACGTCATGGAGATCACCATCGCAATTTGTTTAATTTCTTCTGGTTACATATTTCATTTAATGTTTCATTTCATCTGAGTTTTAACGATCACGCCATGCGGCGCATGCCTCTACAATGTCGGCTCAAGTTCCTCCTGCACATCCACCCGTCCTATGCCATGAAAAGTTGAGTTCTCCGTAAATCGTTTTTCTGCGGCCTCATGCCCCTTTTGGCCTAGCGTTTACACCTTTACACACGGCGCTATTCAGCAACCTGAAATTGCCACGTCGATGTGGTCGTGTCATGACTTCGTTCAACACAAACGCCTCCTCTCTGCCCACATCTACAGCTCGAGATGACGTCCAGTGTCCCCGATGCTACGTGCCATAGCGACTAAAGCTCAGATGCACCACAACGACGCCCAACCGACGTGACTGGAGCACCCGACCCAGTGTTTCGGCTGATGCAACCGGTGAGCTTGTTCCAATTTCCTCTCTTTCCGACCATCCTCAAGAACTCTAGTACCACCAGGGAGTCAAAATTCCATCCATCTAACATTTCTAGCTAACCTAAAAATCCCAGAAGTTTTAAATAGTAAAATTATCACTGTGAAATAATCATGTTCTGCTTCCATTTAAAATCTTTGATTTGGGCTATTTTTTTTTTTTTTTTTGTAATATCTTGTTGCTGTGTGTGCTCTGACAAAATTTTGATATGACAATTTTTTTTTTCAACTTTTTTTAATTTGGGAATAAAAAGGGGGGGGGAAACTAAAGCACCTTGAAAATGCCTAAAGGAATCTTGGGAGGTCTGATGTTGATTTCTTTTTTTTTTTGAATAAACTTTCTTTTTGTTATGTTATAAATTTCTAATATTTAAGTTGCTAAATGTAGTTACAAGTAAGGGGTTTGAAAGAAATTTTTTTTTTTTTTTTGGACCTTAAGGTCCTGTAAGGGTTTGGCCTAGGGATTGTTGTGAGGGGCTCATCAGGCCAGTCAAATTTTTTTTTTTTTTTTTTTTTTTTTTTTGTAATGATGATTTCCATTTTTTTTTTCACCTTAATGACGAATGTGCAAAAGGTCTGAATTATTTATGTATACATAAACTTGGGTACCCAAATTATATGTTTCAGAGATCCTAAGGAATATGCCACATATCCTAAGCTTATTTTTTTTAAATGAATATCAATTGTGCCCAAAATGCCAAGTTTCCGACCCTATTGTATTGTTGTGTTGTGCATGAATAAATTGAGTTGGTGATCTTCTATTTGTCTCTGTGTTTATTTTACCACACTTCTAACACACACATCAGGCAAGGCTGTGAACTTTGGGTTATTTTAACTAACTACTGTAGACACAACGCATGGTCAAATCTTAACTCTGTTTTGGTAACTTCCTTAATTAGAAATCAAAATTTTAACCTAGCTAAACTAACTAGCTGTTACACCACTTTAAGATGCGGTTGATGGCATTCTGAAGCTGGCGTTCTATCAGGCGCATGTCCTTTCCCTGACAGGAGATTTGCAGGTCATCTACATAAAGACTACCATAGACAGTTGAGGGCAGTTGTTTCAGGTTGTTGTTAATTTTTATTGAGGGTGAAACTAAGAATGGAGCCCTGTGGAACACCCTCCTCTTGAACAAAGTTATTAGATAGCATGCCATTAATCCGGACCCGGAAATTTCGGAGTGACAGAAAGTTTTTTATAAAAATGGGTAGGTTGCCTCGAAGTCCTATATTATGAAGATCCAAGAGGATATCGTACCTCCACGTTCGGTCATATGCCTTTTCAATATCAAAAAACACAGAGACTAAGTGGTTCTTCCGTAAGAAGGCATTATGAATTTGGGTCTCTAATTTTAAGATGTTATCTATGGTGGATCTACCCTTCCAGAAGCCACTCTGGAAGGGATGTATATGGTTCCCTGTTTCTAAAATGTAGACAAGACGGGCATTGATAATTTTCTCCATTAATTTACATAAGCAACTAGTAAGGGCTATGGGTCGGTAGTTATTAGGGTTAGATGTATCTTCTCCTGGTTTAGGAAAGGGAATAACTATTGCATTTCTCCAAGAGGGGGGAAAGGTTTGTTCGTTCCATATTCTATTGTACAATTTCAAAAGGTTGAGTAAAGATGCATGGGATAAGTGTTTCAGCATTTCATAAGTAATACCATCGGGACCTGGGGATGTGTTTGAGGACTGTTTTAAGTGTTTGGTGAGTTCATGGATGGTAAGGTCGCTATTGTACGTGAAGTGTGAGGAGGTTTTGAAATTTATTTTTTTTTTTGTTCTGCTTGTTGTTTATATGGAAGGAAAGAGTTTGAGTAGGAGGTACTGCATGAGATGGAAGAGAGAGATTCACCAATACTATTTGCGATTTCTTTTGTATCGGATATAATACTGTTATTTATGGATACACAGGAAATTAACAGATTATGATAAATACCCATGGCTCTTTTTGTTTTCATCCATAGCTCCTTACTAGAAGTAGAGGCTGTAATGCTGCAGATATATTTGATCCAGGATTCTCTTTGACACTGACGCCGGACTCTACGTGCACAAGCTTTAGCTTGCTTAAAGAGGGTGAGGTTTTCGGTAGAGGGGAACCACTGAAAATTGCTCCAGGCTTTCTGCTGCTTCTTTTTAGCAAGGGTGCATTTTTCATTCCACCACGGTTTTTTATTGCGTCGAGGTCTGATGCCTGATTTAGGAATGCTAGCATCAGCAGCTTGGATGATAATTGAAGTAACGTTTTGTACGACCTCATCTATGGGGCCTTCAACAACATCAGAGTTGATGGCAGACAGGGAAGTGAAAGTGAACCAATCTGCCTTATCATGAATGTATCTAGGTACTGAAATATATTGGGGATTCTGGTACAGAGGTAGCAGAAGAATCGGAAAATGATCACTGTTGTGGAGATCACTATATACAGAAAGTTTATATGTTGGGAGAATTGATGGAGAACAGATAGCAAGGTCTATTGCTTGGAAAGTTTTAGTTGGATAGTGGAAGTAAGTATTGTCACCATTACTCATGCAGCAAAGGGAGAAATTAGTGAGAAGTTGTTCGATTTGAAGGCCTCTATTGGTGGTGTCCTTGCTTCCCCACAAGGGACTATGAGCATTCATGTCACCGAGGAGGATGAAAGGGGAAGGAAGTTGCTGGACCAGGCTATTGAGCAGGGTTTGTCTAATTGTTTCATTAGGTGGTAGGTAAATACTGCAGATTGTAGTAAGATGTTTGAGATGGATTCTAATGGCAACAGCCTGCAAAGTTGTGTTGAGATTGATTATATGATAACGGTATTGATTATTTATGAATAGAGCAACTCCACCGGAGGCCCTTTTCCCTTTTGTGAATTTGAGCTTGCTTATTGGCTTTTTGAGGTATGTTTCCTGAAGGGCAAGACAGGCGGGATTGTGATTGTAGATAAGTGTTCTGAGGTCGTCATTTTTATTCTGAAAACCGTGGCAGTTCCATGACAGCAACAATGCCATAACTAAGTTATGTTAGGGGCATTGTGCGCCGTGTTTGTAATCCCTTTCGAGCTATTAGTTGGTTCAATTTCATCATGATCCATCGATTCTTCATCTGATATTTCTGATTGAGGGTGATAATTTTAAAATTGAGTCATCTATATGTGGTTGTGGAGGTAATTTCTTCATGGTGAAACTGTTGTATTTTAATTTGTAAGTTGCTGCTTTACTGATTGATGGTCTGACTTGAGTAGAGCTATTGTTTTGTGGTTTTTTCTTTTTTCTCTGGAGCAGTGGAAGAATTGTTTTGTTTATGGGCAGATTGTTTACTTGTTGTTGTCTTGGTTGAGGAAGGATTAATGACAGGGTCAGTCTGGATGGCTATTGATTTAGTAGATTTTGTGGCGGCTGCATAAGACAGACCAGGTTTAGGGGTACGACTTTCTATTATCTTATGGGCGTCTGGATAAGAGTCTTTGAGAGGCACGCAGGGACTGAATTTCTTTTTCGAATGCCCATTTAGGGCATGACTTGGAATATGATAGATGTTGCTGGTTACAGTTTACACATTTTGCAGCTGCAGAGCAGGTGGCACTGTCGTCGCCGGAGGCACCGCAGTGGGCGCAGGCCAGCGATCCACGACAGGAGGTTTTAGTATGACCGAACTTTTGACACTGGAAGCAACAGATAAGATTTGATATGTATGGTCTTACGGGACATGATAGATAGCCAGCTTTAATATGGGATGGAATAGTGGGTGATTGAAAAGTTAAGACAATGTGTTTTGTTTTGATTGTTTGATTATTGCGTCGAATAGTGATTCGACACACAGCGCATACTTTCTCGTCTCTTAGATTTTCTAATATTTCAGCTTCTGAGCAATGCAAAAGTTTGGATTCTGATACAACTCCTCGTGAGATGTTTAAGGATGTATGGGGTGATGTATTAGGTTTTCTAATATTTCAGCTTCTGAGCAATGCAAAAGTTTGGAAAGTCAAACTTACAACTACTGTTCTCCACGGAAAGCAAAATACTATGAACCATAAGGCATGGCCACCCATATTTGGCCAACGACATTATCTTAAAGGACTTAAGAGTCAGACCGCTTCGGAAGCAACTCCTGAAGCAATCTAAGCGCTTCTACAACAACATTCGCGATGTGCCCAATGAAATTATTGCCACATTACCGGATTATGAACCATCAGACCCGACGTTCAGAAGAAGTCCCAAGGCCATTCTCCAAGCTCTCCTTGCCTAACCTCTCCATCGTTCCACACACGGTTGAGCAACCCCCCCTATGAAGTCCACTTTGCGGAGGGAGGAGGGGTCAGCCAAGACCAACACCTCAACGACTCTCTGTACTGATTAGTCGCAGTCCTTAGACTGCAGCTTTCTACTGTCTATCAACACAATAACATCCAAAGCATATACACACCGGAGGTACGCGCGCTGCGCAGGCACTCCGAAATCAAGACTTCAGTCAGTCATTGCTTAAATCATCATCTGAAACTTGAAGCTGGAGAAGCAATCAGCCAAGTCCATGGAGTCAGACATTTTCAAATATTCATGGACAAACTTTAATCTTTGTATGGTTGATCTCGTAAGAATCAAGTATAGATTCCAGGACCTGATTACTCTAAAGGCTCGGGAAGCTTGAGCTTCCCCTCTGAATTTGAGGAGGGGGGGGGGATGCCTGAAAAACTGCAATAAAAATTCAAAATTTTGTTTATAAATGATCTTTTAATTGTAAAGATTTTTGTTGAATAGAAGTGGAAAGCTATTTTAAAGATTTTTCAGAAGCTGATACTTCATGTCGTAACATTTCTAAATTGGTTCAGTTTGGAATGCTTTTGCCTGAGGCATCTGCTCTAGTTGAGAGATTTTTTTCTATTATGGGAACATTTCGTTGGCAGAAAGGGTTAGACTTTCAGTATATAATGTTTAACATATAAATATCAAAATTAAATCTGAACTTTGATGTTATGACTTTTATGATGTCATGAAAACAAACAAAGAATTTCTGAAAAAAAAGTCTAAATAAATAAAGTTTAAAACTCCAGTAAGGTAATGTTTTTAGTTTATTTTTTAAAGTAATTTCAAAAATACTGTATAATCTCGTTGCAATGAACTCAACTATTATGAATATTAATAAAATATTTTTATCTAAGGAAAATTTCAGATAAACGAATAAAAATATTTATGTAAAAGGAAATCATTAGAACTAATTAAATCAATCGAATTTCATTTGAACGAAGAAAATATTTAAATATTTTTATCGTAGAAAATCATTAAAACTTTACTTGTCCCAAACAAAAAGGGGAAGGGTGGGGACGAAACAAGACTGAGCTTCCCTTCACTTCAAACGTTAGTCAGGCCCTGGTTCAAGCATCTGCAGCTAGCCTCAAAACGGAAAATCAAACGAGTTTGAAAAGTAAGATGGATTGCAAATTCTCTCCGAATTGTTTCTGAAGTCTCTCTCTGTCAAAGCAAAACCATAGTTTTTTTTAAATTAGTTCAAATCGACTAGTTGAGACCAAACCTGGACAAACAGAACCATGTATTTTCCAAGGACTACTCAAGCTTATCTCATCAAAACAATTTCTGACAGAAATGGCACTCATGCACAACGTTTTTTTTTTTAACTTTTTATTCTCACTGAATCTTTGAAAAAAAGAAACATCACCATCGTGTATGTAATTAAGAAAATAAGTCGAACCACTGGATTCTTAAAATTAATGTCGACAATAAAGGGAACACATGTTAAACGCGAAGGTAGGGTATCAATGTAGGAAATTAAATTTGGAACTGTTCACCTGACCAGTCAGTGGAGGTTCCAGGGGAGGGGCTAGGGGTGTTTTTTTAGCCTCGGCAATACATTGTTAAAGGGCAACAATCTGCTTTAATTGGTAATTATACACTTTGGATTGGTAAAATGAAATTTTTTTATAAATTATCCCCTCCCAAAAATATCTACCTTGGTTTAGTCTAAAATTTTGCTTTATTGTATATTTTAAGTGAATTAAGCTTTTTTCAAAATTATACGCAGCCTTCTATATTGGTCTGACAAAAAAGGTCCTTGAGACGTTTTTATGTCAGGTTGTCTTCTGAACTCCCAACCCCCCCCCCCTCCTTCCCCCACGAAGTCCTGCGTTCCGGGGAAAAAAATTTTAGCACTACAACACTGACTACTCCCCCCCCCCCCCCCTAGAGTCAGTCGAAGGCTGACGAACGATGTTCCAAACGTTATGGAATGCTGCCACTCGTTGTGGACTTTGTGAGGTCGCTGCTGCATGCTCTCCTTACATTGATGACCCGGACTACAAACACGCATTCTCCTTCTCACCAATAGCGACATATGGCACCAGCACGGACCTCTTCCATCTTTTGAGCTTCTCAGCAGATGGTAATTTATACTTGAATCTTTCTTGCAAGCGGTATTCTTTAATACACTTATCCTATCATTCTTTGAACAATATTGAGAAACTACCCATTTCTAGCTATTTAACATGGCATCAAGATTTATCCTGATGCCATGTTCTTTGTCCATGTTCCATGTCACTTTGTTCCCTTAATTGTTTGTGTTTTCACAGGTACATTCTTAAGATCCCCTACTACAAAATTAAACTGTTTGATTTTACAAAATGTCATTGACATTTTTGCTAGACCCAATTTAATCCTGGAGGAGAAGCAACCTTGCATCCATATTTTAAAACAGAGTTGAACAGTTTTTACTATGACTGACTTGCAAGATTCGACAAGCCATTAATTCTGTAGCAAAAACTAAGTCTACTTATTCTCTCTCAATTTCTTAAATGAAAACGCCAAAAGGATGAAGTTCTTGTGATAGGATCAGAGTAGGATCTACTTAAAGGAAGCTGAATTCTCTAATGAAGAAAAATCAGAATTTTATTTTTAAATGCGATATTTTTTTTGTTTCTGCATTCTATATTATGGACAAGATGCCTGTTCAAGTCCAAATTTCTTGATTATACTACTGCTGTTGATATTAAACTTCAGTATATTACAAGTTTTAGCTCAATTTAAGATTTTTTTTTTCACTTCGATTGAGATAGTATTAACTTCCTTAGTTAAAATAGGTGCCTCCATATTTATTAACTCCATGGAGACGGGTGACCTGTTATAACCCCGGGCACTGGGTACCCATTTTAGTCGCCTCTTACGACATGCATGGGCTACAGTGGAACTATTCTTTAATGCCGGATACCACACGGCATGTAGCATAGTAAATCACATGCCTTGGAGTCACACGCTTGGAGTTTTGGAAGATTTTATTTTTTATGTCTTCTGATCTTCTGGCCAGAAGGCAAAATTTTCTGCATTTTGAAATTTTTATCTCTTATAAAATTAGTTGTAGAGGGAATTACAACGGGTGCTAAAAAAAAAAAATCATTTAACAAAAATATGTCTACACCCAGTATATTTAATCTTTGTTCCCTTAAAATAACTTCATATTCAATTTTTATTATATACAGAAATCAAATTTCATGCTCTTCTGGAAACGTGGAGAAACTTTTCATATCTGAACAACTTCGGTCAGTGGGAAAAGCCCCCTCATATCAATACTTCATACAATCATTTTATTTGTGTGGGAAAAAAAAAAAAAAAAAAACATAACTGCATAATCTGTAAAAACTATTTCAGATAAATTGGAATCGCAATTTCCTTTCAAAGCCTGATAAATGTAACTTCAATATGGCATCACTCTCACTTGTAGCACCTAATTTTGTCATGCAAATGATTAACTTTTTTGCTTTCGGAAATAAAATAGAGCTGAAAATAACAAAAAATCAACCAAATCAACAAAGAAACGTAATCAAATTCAACAAAGTAGTGCAGATTGTTTTCTATATTTTTATACACAATTATGAAAAATTTCACACTGAAATACAAATGGTATAGATTTTATTATGCTTCCTGAGCTTAATTTTTTAATCTTTTTGGAGTAATAGTTGTTAAGTTTTTATTGTGGAATGGTTACTCGGAATTTTTACAGAATTAGTGATCAGCTTAACTATATAGTAGGGTAGTAAGTAATTCAAACAGTGGTAGATAATTTGTAAAGAAATCGTACCATTTCAAAATAATTCAAGTTGACAGCCGAGAACAAGAATATGATCCTGAAAGATATACAAATGATGATGTAAAGTGGTATGATGAGTGACTGTGCCAAGGCTGATATTGCATGTGATTAGAATATTTATAAACCATTAATCACGGTTACTTACACATGAAAGTGAGACATGATCTATCCCAATTTTTAAGCTTTGTTACTTCTTAAATGGTGGCTAGTTTAACATAATTATAGAAATAGAACAAATCGAGATCTCATAAAACGGTGTACTATGTTTAAAGACAAACTGATAAACTTTCCCTTTGATCTTTTATTCATCAGACGAGAATGTTGTTTGTACCAAAATGCTTCCTATAATCAAAACTTTTGTATATGCAAATTAAAAAAAAATAGTTCCAAATTTCACCCATAGATGGCACTGTAGAAACAGTAAAAACAAAACTCATCATTAAATATTATACATTTTTATTTTGTGAAGCAGATTCAAGCATAGCCAGCTACCATACTTCAATATATGCCCGATATAGCTCTAACCACATCCAAACGGTACTCAATTTCACTCCACGAATATTTAGCATTGCTTGTGGTTTCGATTGAATTACCTGTGTGATTCGCCTCTTCGATACCTACCACAGGAGAGGAGCAAACTTTATCCTTCACATACCCCCACAGGAAGAAATCAAGAGGGGTAAGTCTCAAATGAGATATGCATTTCAACTTAATGCAAGGTCCAGCAGCACCATCTATGGATGAAATTTGGGACTATTTTTTTAAACAAAACTTTTCATCAGAGGAAGCATTTTGGTACAAGTCGCAATCTTGTAACCCAATCAGTTGATTTTATATTTAATTTTGAAATGTGTCAGGGACTTTTTGTACACCCTGTATTCCCAATAAAATAAATATTCCATGTGATACAAGAATAAATAACATTTTAATTAGAGGCACCATATATCTACTCTATGAAATAATATTGGTTCTTTGTGGCTGTTACCTATTAATGATTTTTTTTTTCTAAAATCACTTTAAAATGAGTTAATTTTAGACATGGATCAAGAAACAAAGTTAAGATTTTTTTGCTGTGGAAAACAAAATTGCAAATCCTTCAAGATGGAATATAAGCAATATGTGTCTTTCTTAATTTTGAGTTAGTTAAAGAAAATACTTGCTTTTATTTGTGAAACTGTGACAATTTTTTAACTAAGACTACATGTATTAATATTAGGTATACCAAAAAGTAATGTCATTTTACTTACATAAAATTCAAATACACTTTACACAAGTATTGAATTACAATCTGTGCCTAAGCACAGGACTCATTTATCAAGAAGGATGTGTAAAAAGAATTCCCCCCCCCCCCCATTTCCCATAAATTTTGGGAAATCCAATCTAGCACATATGCTAAAAACCTCATATATGCCAAATCTCAAATTATTAGATTCAGTAATTTAGGCTGAGCAAAATCTATATAAATAAAATTAGACTTTTGTCTGTACATTTCTTGGAATTCAAAAATTTTGCGATTTCTATCCGTTTCAAGCACCCGGGAATTCGATGCGACCCTCAAAAAAAAGTTTGTCTGTCTGTCATTCTGTCCGTGACGCTTTTTTTTGTTTAAGCATCACGTAAAAATGACTGAAGCGAATGATATGAAATTTGGTGTCATGATAGGTGGTCACTCAACTTAAAACATAGGCGTCGAATTTTTAAAAAATCTTGATTTTCAGATTTTGCGAAAATCGTTTCAAACTGCGTAAATTTGTGTTCAAGCATCACACAAAAACGACAGAAGTGAATGATATGAAATTGGGTGTCATGATAGGTGGTCACTCAACTTAAAACATAGCCGTCCAATTTTTAAAAAATCCTGATTGGATTTTGAGATTTTGCGAAAATCCTTTCAAACTGCGTAAATTTGTGTTCAAGCATCACGTAAAAACGACTGAAGCGAATGATATGAAATTGAGTGACATGATAGGTGGTCACTCAATTTAAAACATAGGCGTCGAACTTTAAAAAAATCTTGATTGGATTTTGAGATTTTGCAAAAATCATTTCAAACTGCGTAAATTTGTGTTCGCACATCACGTAATAACTGCAAAGGCGAAAAAATGATATTTGGTGAAATGATAGGTGGTCACTCACCTTAAACTATAAGCATCTAATTTAAAAAAATCCATCAGATTTTGTGAAAATCGTTTAAAACTGAGTGAATCTTTGTTCCCGTATTACGTAATAACGACTAAAGCGGATGATATGAAATTTGGTCACACGATAGATGGTTGCTCAACATAAACTATAGGAGTCCAATTTTTTAAACATTTTTATTAGATTTTTGAGATTTTGTGAAAATTCTCTCAAAATACATTTATATTTCTTCAAACATCACGTAATAACGACTAATACGAATGTTACGAAATTGAGTGATATGATAGGTAGTTGCTAATCTTAATTTATAGGTGTTGAATTTTAAAAATATTTTGCTTACATTTTGAGATTTTTCGAAAATCGTTTTAAAATGCTGAAAATTTGTTCCAGAATCACGAAATAAAGACTGCAGGGAATGAAACGAATTTGGGTGACATGATAGGTTGTCACTCAACTTAAATTCTAGGCTTCAAATTTTTCAAAAAATGTTGATTAAATTTTGAGATTTTGCGAAAATTATTTCAATATGCGTAAATATTCGTTCGCGCATCACATAATTACAACTAAAGCGAATGAAATGATATTACTTAGTTACTCTCTAACATGTAATATTTTAACAATACATGAAAATTATAACTTCGCTTTCTTTACTTTGGCAACATACTACATATATTCTGTGTACTCCTACAATGCTGACGACAGTTCTTGCTTTCTAGAAATTTTCATTCACTAACCCGTCGAGGACGGGTACTTCAGCTAGTATTGACATATGAAAAAAGTTGTTACTTTCTAGTACACCTAATAATTTTGAAACAACCTCAACGTTTAGTTAAATATTTCATGATAACAATATGCTGAATCTTTCTTAATTACAACACATATTTATTTTTTTAAATAAATCTTAATGGATATTTTTTAGTTCGATTAGAACATCAATATTTTTTGACAACTACTTAACTCAACCTGCTGCATGTTGTAATGCCTGCACATGGTAACTTTGCACACAAGTAGTAAAACCCCACATCAAATACAGAAAAAACACTCAAAATACTGGTGTTAAAAGATAAAATATATTAAAACTTTGCATAAAAACACACATAAAAGAATACTTATAAGAAGATATGATCGTTTCAACTAGGGATGCAACGGATATCTGGCCAACATACTGCATCTGGCCTATCCGGCCAATATGCCAGATAATTGGCAGTAGCCGAATATTACAAATATCTGGCAGTACATCAGACCTCAAATTATATACTGAGAAATAACATATAAAGGCAATAAATGAATAAATTCTAATAACTGCAATATTAAAAAATGAAAAACAAAGTTTCCTGAAAATATCCTGCTTTTAATACTTTTCAGAACACAGCATGTATTTAAAAAGGGCACCTTTTTTTAAAAAAAAAGATCTGCAAATTATGGTGCAAAAACAGTTATTGCTTTGCATTCTTTGTAAGGTGCAATATGTTAGAATTCAGTTATTTTTTTTTATTTTTTTTTTTTTTCATAAGCTGAACCTTCGTATGAGAATAGTCTATTAGCTCAGTTAAATGCAGATGCTTTTCCTTCTTTGTAACTTATTTTGTAAGATATTTAGAAGGAGAGCTGATTCATAAATGACATTGTTATTTGTATCAGTTCTGCATTAAAACTGGTACTACCCTAATTTTTAATTAGAAAAAAAAAACTTAAATAATTCTTAATAAACTTGTACCTATCTCTATTTTTAAAAAAGTAATAGAATGGTCCTATTTTTGTGTAGTAAGAATCAAGAACATAAGAGAAAGGGAGAGTAAAAAACAGATGTTTTTCCTTTAAAATGAATGTGCTATTTTCTTCTATCATCTACCTTTATCACTAAAGAACAAGTTTTATCTTGTTTAGCTAGATGCAAGAACAATATTTCACTTACTACAAAAACAAAAATAATTTTTTGATCTTTGGCAGTCATTCCCAGTTAATACTGTCATTTCAACTAAGCTGTTCGTGGATGCAAGAGCATTTCTATTCCAGTTCTACGTGTTTCTACTTTGCTGGTCAAACTTTATGTTGTCAAAAAATTTATAATTCAGAAATTATCAAGATGAATTTCAACAGTAAAAGCATTGTATGGAATTTTTTTAAATATGAAGATTCAGTCAAAGTAAGGTGCAATATGTGTTCTTTTATTAAGAGGGGGAACCAGTAAGAAGGCCTCCACTACTCCACTGTATAATTCATCTAAAGAACAAACATAAAGAAGAGTATGAAAAAATATTTTTTAGTAAAAAAGATTTGATTTCTGATTTTCCTAATGACCCAAGTACAAGTGCAAAAAGAAACTTGGAGCAACCAACTATAGAAACTCTTTTTGAGAAGAAAAAAATTCGGGATCCAAAGTCAGTTGAGCTGCATTATGCCATTGGCCAAATGATGGCTAGATAATCAGCCATACATTAGCATTGGTGGAAGATGAAGGCTTTCAAAACCAAATGTTAAAAGCTCAACCACATTATAAAATTCCATCTTGCGAGTTATTTCAAATAGAATATAGTACCAAAATGTATGCACAATGCAAAGAAGTTGAAACATTGATTTTGTCATCAGAGTACATCTCCTTAACCACAGACCTGTAGACCAATTCAGTAACTAAAGACAGTTTCATGTGCTTTACTGCTGCTCACTGGATTGATTGTGATTTTAACAGCAGACATTTTGTTTTGAATGCAAGTCATTTACCAGGAAGCCATAAAAGTGAGCACATTAGTAAAATGTTAAATGAGATGAGCACTGAATGGAACATTAAAACTAAAATACATATTCATCTTGTTATTCGCGACAGTGGATCAAACATTGTAAAAGGTGTTGATGATTTAAATTTAAAAAGTGAATTGTGCTTTCTTCACCAGTTGCATCTAATTGTAACTGATGCATTAAATTCACAGAGCAGTGAAGGACATAGTAGCAATAGGAAGAAAAATGTAGGACACTTTAACCACTCTTCTTTGGCATGCTCTCGTTTTAAACAAATCCAGGAAGAACATTCATTCAACATATAAAAAATTAGTTCAAGATGTTACACCACATTGGAACAGTACGTGTTACATGTCGAGTCGTTTACTTGAACTGAAAAATGTTGTATCCTTATATGCAAATGAGAACAGTGAAATTCCACATTTTTCATCATATTAGTGGACACTGAAATTGTTTTATTCTCCTTCAACCTTTCAAAGACATAACTACACAAATTACTTCTTCAAAATCTTTAATTTCAGAAGTCACACCAATGGTGATTACATTAAAAAATTATCTGTCAAACATTGTTGAAATTTCTGGTGTTGGAAGAATTAAAGATTGTTTATAATGAGAATATTGATGTGCGTTTTTCAGGCATGCAGCTGAACAAACACTTTTCAATAGCTACTATTCTGGATCCTAGGTTCAATTTTTTTTTTTTTTGACAAAGAAAGAATTGAAGTTGTGAAAGCTTCCATTTAGCTTTGAAAGAAAAAAAGCAACATTCTTTTGAATTCTTCAACAAAAGATTAAAAAAAAATTGCATATGATAAAATCAAATATTTCACTAAATGCTGACAGTAACAGCAGAAAAAATCAAATCTTTTTGGGACTGTTTCCATGAAATTAGTGCCAGTTCTAATGCAATAATTAAAGTTGATGGACATAACAATGTTGCTGATGAATCAGCTCTCCAACAAGAATTGGATAATTATCTTTCTAAACCTATTATGGATAGAAAAGAATCCACATTCAACAACTGGTGGAAAATCAATGCCAGAAATTTCCCTATTTTATCTGAATTGGCAAAGAAATACCTTTCTTCACCAGCAAGCAGCATTTACAGTGAGAGACTTCTCTGAGGCAGGGTTAATTTATGAAAAGGAACGTAATCAAATTCTACCAAATAACGCAGAACAATTACTATTTTTGCACCATAGTTTGCCTATTTTAAAACAAAAATAGATGTGCTTACTTTTTTTTACATAAAAGTATGCTCTGAAAAGTATTAAATACGAAATATTTTGAAAAAAAGCTTTGTTTTTCAAATTTTTTATTGTTTTAGTGTTTAGACTTTATTAATTTACCATGGATATTTGTTATTTTTCCATAGATAGTTTTAAGCACAATGTGCTGCTGGATATTTACAATATTCAGCTACTGCCAACTATTTCTCATATTGACCAGATAAGCCAGATGCAGTATGTTTGCCAGATATCCATTGCATCTCTACTAATTTAATTTCCTGGAAATAACTCTAAAAATATTTTGGAATCAAATGATGGTAAACACTAATGAGAAAATTAAAAAAAAAAAAAACAGTAATAGCTAAATAATCTAAGAAAGTTAGTGAAAAACTAAAAGAGAACATGCTGCTGCTGGATAACAGGCAGAAATCTTGGCCAAATTTATATCCATTGCATCTCTAGTTGCAACCAAAATTTTTTTCAGTCCGAATTTTTTCCAGACAGAAGACAGTTATGGCTTTTTGTTATGCCAGATAGGACTAAAAATATTTTTGGTCGAAACGATCTTTTCTTATAAGTATCATTTTATGTGTTTTTTACAGTTTTTATTTATTTTTCCTGCTTTAATAATTACAATAATTTGCACACAAAAAGTGCAAATTTCTTTACTAGAACAATTATGGATGCAAGATCAGAAATATCTTACTAATAATACTTTCATTTCAATGGGCACGATCTCTATTTATCAAAATACGTTACGTGTAAAACAAGTTAGTAAATAGACGATAAATTCTTGCATACACAAAAGCATTTAATATGTTTTTTAAACAATTATTTTTTAAAGTCAGATTTAATTCCTACCTCTACTCTCCCCTCCCAAAAAGAAAAAATCTGGAGTGACTCAACTCTACTTTCAGAACACTTACGATTAAGATCATTACCAAGCATTTAAATAAATTTTAATCTATGAATAATTCAAACATGTATACCAAACTGAAGCTCAATCGAATGCGCTGTTTAAACGCTAGCGCACTTTCAATAATTTCCCCCCCATAAACCATAATGTAAAAGAAATCGTTGTCGTAGCCCTGTAGAAAAATTTTAAGTTCTATACACAGCAAAATCAATACCGGTCTTGTGACGGTGGTTTATAACATATATACCCAATCTGATTTCAATCGAATGCCCTGTTTAGGAACTATCGTGTTCACTCACATGCATCTCGTAAAAATAGCATGAATGAATTCAGAAGACCTCAAAACATGAAAATACATCAAAATCTCGAAGTCTAATTTTTTCATGATTACAATACTTTACTTACATGGTACATGTTGGAAAGTAAAAATCAAAAAGGATTGTTTTGCAGACTTTATTTATACATCTACATATGTAATGATATGAAATAAATTACTATTTTAGTCTGTAAAACAATAACTAAATAAAACTTGTGTTCTATTAAGATACAGAAAAATATCCTTATTCTGACAAGACATTCATTAGCAATTCATTTTAGCAATCATTCATTACCAGTTCTACTTACATACTTAAAAACATTTGTTAATCCCTACATATAGTGATTTTTCAAAATCAGATGTTTGAGGTATCAATCAGCCCTCTCTCCTATTTAAAAAACGGGAGGCAGGGAGAATTACTGAGCATCTAGTAATACCACTATAAAAAAAGGTTTATAAATCATGTGGAGTATATTTATTCTATCAAAGTATTTCTATGCAACTACATACAATCCACCAATACTACTTTGTATTGGTTTTAGTTGATATAACAATCAAACTTACATATTTTCTTTTCACAAGTTTATTGCATAATTATATATTCTACAATAAAATACAGAAAAATGTAAGTATTAATTCTTTATCTAAACATTCACTAGCAATTTAACTCAGCTGAGGAGCCAGGCCTGTAAAAGAAAAAGAAAAAATAAGATACACAGCTAATAAGTTACATTTGTTTATGGAAAAAATTAAATTTGGCACATAAAAATACACTCAGTACAACAGAGACAATAATTAGCCACTACGTACTAATGCTCCGCCATTCCTAAGTTAAGTGGGTGGCAGCAAGGGACTTAGTGGGAACACTGTATATTCCTATGCTACTTCAACTAAGGAGCTTTTTTAAATTTAGAAATTGATTAGACTATACAATTCCAAAACAATTTCAATTAAGTCCATAAAATTTAGAGTTAAACACATTTTTTTTTTTACCCATGTCATAAGGCTGTGGCATATCTGCCATAAGCCTGCTACCAGCCCAGTAAAATTTAGCCTTCGTAAAGTTGTCTGGTTTATTTAAAGTCCACAAAACTAGAGCATTTTGTCATATGTGCAAGGTTCATAGTTTCGTCCGAAGAGCACAAAAGACAGTTACTATAGCTTACTACACTGATGTGTAGGTGTCCATATAAAGTTAAGCCTGTTGTTAGTCTACAGTGTCCAACAAAAATTGCACATGGTAAGTCCATTAGGACAGGAGAAAGAAGTAGGTTTTTCCATATTGTCCCATTTGAAGCCTGTATACACTTCTGCTGCAAGGTTCCTCCGATAGCCTTTTTAACAGAATTAAACACTTGATATTGCTAATATGAAAAACAGATTAAAGCCTAATAAAGTTACTGAATATTTTACAATAAAATTACAAATAAAACTCACCATTTGCTTGTTGGCACTGCCTGAAGACTTCATTGAATCCTTGGCAAAGACTAATATCAGACTGAGTCTGAGTACATTCCAGAAACTGCTTCCACTCAAACTGACAGGCTGGTGCCTGAGTCTGAGCAGGAGCTGCTGCTGCAGGCTGACTTGCTACCTGTGCTTCTGAACCACCACTAAAAGCACCAGTAAGAGCATGTCCAACAGTGTGACCCTATAAATACGAAGAAAAATAAAATACTTAATGTACGAGAAGCAGTCCTAAAATAAAAAGTGACCAGGTGCTATAAATAAATCCAGTTGTATGAAGTACTTTTAAGAAAGGGAGTGTCCAATGTTTTAAAAAAACAATGGCTTAGTAATTAGTTAAAAACATTAAAAGCCTAAAATTTCCGTAAAAAGATTAAAGCATGCACCATGAGCGCTTTCGGAAGCCTAGCCCGCTGTCATCATCAGAACTGAGTTGCTTGGCTCGTTCACCGCTTCTTCTTCACTATGGCTTGCCACGATTGCTCGATCTGCGCATGCGTCATGTCATTGACAGCTCCCTCTTGTGTCATTATTTCCAACGCTTCCCGTCTTAATCCATAATTGTTATTATTGTAATTAGCTATTTTCCTGACATTTACGAAATCTATATTTATATTTTCTTTTAAGGCTAGGCGGAATAGAGCGGTACTTTGTCTATTGTATTTTATGTTGTTTATGTGTTCTTTAATTTTTCTTTTTGTAACCCCAATGTAGTATCCGGGAAGGTTGGAATCTCTATATGTGAAATTTTTTTTATAAATACCTGCAGTTTCGACGACATGACGCATACGCAGATCGAGCAATCATGGCAAGCCATAGTGAAGAAGAAGCGGTGAACGAGCCAAGCAACTCAGTTCTAATGATGACAGCGGGCTAGGCTGTCGAAAGTGCTCATGGTGCGTGTTTTAATATTTTTACGGAAATTTTAGGCTTTTAATGTTTTTAACTAATTACTAAGGTATTTCCGTGTTCAATTTTTAACTAAGTAAACAATGGCTTACTAAATAACTTAGCTATTTACAACAAAGTAGTAAAGCACAATTAATTTAGAACAACGATCAGTTATTTTCCTTCAATATAGGACTTGTGGAACACTCTCGACTGACATCATGAGATTGGCTATCTTCAGCATTTCTCTGCCGAAGCAACCACGTTTTGACACAAGATATTACATCCTATTGTTGAAGTGGAGAACCATTAAGTTTAATAAACACCGAAGATGACACATGTTTGACTGAATTCAGTAATCTTTCTAAAAGAGATACTGTTGATTGCTGTACATAAGGAAACAAGTATGGAATAACTGAGTAATCGAAAAAGAAAATAATAAAAAAACAAATACGTAGTGCAACTGCCCCACTTGTCAGAAATGAAGAACTGACAATTTTTTCAAACATCCAGCTCTGCCACTTCTGGGATTCAGTCCCTACAAACTTTAACACTATATCTTACATTTGAAATTTCAGACAGACATTCTTTTAAACTGCAATACAGTAGAGCGCCGAAAATCCGGACGCCTAAAAACCGGAAAGACCAAAAAACCAGACATTTTTTGGATTTCAGTTTTTTCCTTTCCCTCAAAAAAAAAAAAAAAAGATAAATAAATAAACTACAGGATGCTCAAGCATTAGACTAGTTTGTTATCATAACAATAGCGTCAATATATATATATATATCTCCAAAACCTCAGGGTAAAATCTGACTCGTGACCTAACTTTCCTTCTTTGCATTCCAAAGATTTAACTGTTATTTCTAAACAGAAACGCAAAAAGGGGAGTGGAGACACTTCCTGTTAGTGTAAAGCATTTAAGCTTTAATAATCGGTAGAGATATTATTTTTAATTTAATATTATTCTTTTTAAGGAGGCAAAGAAATAATTAAACTCTTCATAACATCATTCAAGTCTGCAGTAAAAGCATACATTAGCGTAAATACCATTGGAAGCCTTGTTTAAAAAAACGCATAAATAAAAATATCAGTAAGCATGTGCAACGAAGACAAGAATGTAACAACTTGTTTGGAAAGAGAAAGCTCCAGTCACAGACAAACTGGCTCCAGTCACTCCAGTGAAGGGGGGAACTTCTGCGCACCCATAATCAGTGTTTTAGTGCATGGGATGGCGATAAAAATTGCTGTTATATCTTTTTATCCTTTGATACCGGAAGATTTTTTTTAATTTTAAGTTGCGACTACGTTCACGTTATTGGGCAAGCAATATATATGCGGCAATTGGTAGGGCGCCTTTTTTTTTTTTTTCCTTTAAGTGAATTCAATAGAAATATTTCTACAGTACAACCTACGGATCACGGCGATTTTGAAAAACGTTATAAAAATACATAGTTCACGGCGAGACCCCGTAATCCATGACGTAGCCACTACTTTTTTTTTTTTAATGACCAATAATCCGGAAAATCCGAGAATACGGAATCGCAGTAGTCCCGTCCATTCCGGATTTTCGGCTTTGTACTGTAGGAGATAATATGTGCTCTACAGTAATAAAAACATTGGAATTTCAGGCGAGCAAATTGGAAATTATTTAATTCTTTTGTTGACAATGAACTTGAAAAAATGCCTCTTGCAGACAGTGTGGAGACAGATTGGCTTACTTTTAAAAAGTTAATCCTTAAGATAGCAAGGAAAACTATTCCCAGAGGTAAAATGAAGAAAAGGAGTCCCTTTTTGACTTATAAGTCGCCGGAGCTCCAGACCCTGCTGGAGGAGAGAAAAGCTCTTGATGCTGAACAATTGACAGTAATCAGATGACAATAATCAGCTTCGACAAAAATTGAGTAAAGTTAATGCTCAAATAAAAATAATGTATGCCCAAATTAAACGGAATAAATGGAACGATTTTTGCTCCAGTCTTGACCCAGGATCCTCTAACGAATTGTGGAGGCTGGTGAAGAGTATGGGTGAAGAACAACCACAGATGGAAAACTATAATACAATTAAGAGTAATGATGTGAAAATAGCCCAGAATGACTTTGGTCTACTCCTCCAGTGCATCAATGGCTATTGACCTGGCTATTGGGCTATTGACCTGGCAGTTCTTTGGCACTTAAATGTGACAGGCAAGGACAAACTGCAATCACCCGTTTTTTCAGTGGACACCACAGAACTATGACCTTCTGAGATGGTTTGAGAGCTTTCAACACTTGTACCAAGTGCTCCTCTGAGCGGGCGTCACCGTCTCACATTTTAGAGTGCCTGGGACTCTGTTGTTGGGATCTCTTTGAAAGTCCGTTAATGGTCTTTGACTTCCTTATGGTATTTGGAGTCATGGACCTAGACTAGCCCTGCTGGACTTTGGGATAGGTGAAGGAAAAGAACTGTTAATGTAAAAAAAAAAAATAATAATAATAATAACATTTGTCAGAATTTGCACAGTTTAACACACTTTCCATTTAAAATAAACTTGATGTTTCTCAAGATGGAAATCCAAATTAAAAATTACACTTTGTTCAAGAGGTTTACAACAACCAGACAGGGATCAATCCATGAATTCCCCCCCCCCCCCCCAGGATCCCATTTTTGCGAAAATTGCTTATTTTTAAGAATTTCAATACCTAATTTTGTGAATGTCAATGCTTACTTAGTTAAAATTTAAACACGGAAATATCTTAGTAATTAATTAAAAACATTAAAAAGCCTTAAAATCTCCGTAAAATAGTAAAAACACGCACCATTAACGCTTTCGACAGCTTAGTCCGCTGTCATCATCAGAACTTCTGATCATGACAGCAGACTAAGCTGTCGAAAGCGCTAATGGTGCGTGTTTTTACTATTTTACGGAGATTTTAAGGCTTTTTAATGTTTTTAATTAATTGTCAATGCTTATTTTTATGAATTTTCATACCAATTTTCAATAAAAGTAACTGCTTTGCTAAGATAATTGATAAAACAGATTAAAATGTTGGGTAAAATGCCAATAAAGGGCCATTTTAATCAATCGTAATTTGGTGAAGGAGTCACAAAACAGACCCAATTTTTGTCTGCATCGACCCCTGCCAGAATAACCTGTTTAAACCATGCACTGCCTGCTTTTAATATGATAAGGTTTACTCATTTACATAATGTGTTCAGAGTCACCTTTAGAAATACACTATGTCACTTCAGCGCATTTCTCTAAAGCCTCTAAAGATGGATAATCCCATCATTTATTTATGTCTTTCATTTTAGTGTTCTTAATGTTACAGAAACACTACGATGGAAGACAATACATTAAATGGATGCACATTTCATTAATTAAATAAATTAATAATTTTTCAAGGTTTACATTCATTTCTCCAGACAAACTCAATGACCTCTTTTAGTACACATTTAACTTTTTTTTTTTTTTTTTTTTTAATTTCTTTCAGTATGATTTCTTTGGCATAGTCATTAAGCGTATATTGAAAATTGATATTTCTAATATACTGACTCTCTTACTTAATTTGGCAATTATGGAAACCAGACCCTCTTCTGTAGGGGATATATTAATTTAGAAACATTACACTAAGAAAAAAACATCAACAATGGATATTACTCTAATACACCATGTTGGAAAATAAAATTATAACTTACTACTGCAGAACCAACTGCAACTCCAGCAGCCGTTGTTGCCATCTGGGCAAACATACCAGGTTGTTGAGGTGCGGCCATTGGAGGTGGGGGCTGGGCCATAGGAGCGGGAGCATGTTGAGGTGCTCTTGCAGGAACTGTAGAAGCTTGTCTTGGTGCAGACCTACAAAAGAAATAGTGCAGCTAAAGTAAGACACTTTAGTTATAAGTAAGAATAGGATTGCACTGTATATGCAAATTAGTACAGTAGGGGACCCAAAATCTGGAAGGCTCACGACCACGCCCATTCCAGCTTTCAGAATTTTTTGGATTATGGTGTACCTGCTGCGAACTCTACCGATTTCTGGGTCTTTCAAAAAGGGGGAGGTCTTTCAAGTCTTTCAAAAAGGGGGAGGTGTATAGGTTCTATGGCACATATGGACAACTGCCGGCCTCAAAGGCTTTTGATCCAGCCTGCTGAAGATATCAAAACCCCATATAAACTATTCAAAATCCCATATAATTTCCAATTTTACAGCCTGTGAGGCCATTATTCTCAAGTTTGGCCCACGACTCAACTAACATCCTTAAATTTAGCCCACAGCTTTCCTAAGGTTGCACGTACTGTTCTACAGTGCATTAGCATCCATTATGAAGTTAATATTAACAAATCTGTGATCAATTATCAGGGGTTGATCCAGGTATTTTTTCCCAGGGTCACATTTTCGTGAAAATTGCTTATTTTTATGATTTTCAACATCCATTTTTAAGAATTTTCATATCAATTTTTGTAAAAGTTCCTTTTTTTAATAATTTACAAAACAAATTGAAATATACGGTAAAATGACAAAGAAGGGTTGTTTTAATCTATTGTAATTTTGGGAAGGGGATGTAAAACGGACCCAAATTCTGCCTGCATCTATCTCTGATTATGCTTAAAGATATTAGTCATTAAAAAATACACAAACATACCGACAAATAGAATTAACCACTTTCTTTTTTCTTTCATACACCTACTGCACTCAATTCGGAACTTCATTACCTTCAGGTTATTTTACACTACTGTTTTTTTGTAAAAAATGTCAGGGGCACTATGTAAAACACAAATGAATTCTTCTGTTACAAAATCAATTAAAAGACCAGGTAATTATTATTCACTTGTATTCTATGGGCTTCTATGGGGACTTCTATTCTATCAATTTAAGCATATTTTGTTTTCAAAAACTTTTAAAAATTTGAAATTTCTGGAAGGTTTTTTTTTTTTAATTGTTTGAATACTTTCTGTACAGAATGTTATTTATTTTAATCAGTCGATTAAAAAACTTGTTGGTTAAATAAAGTATGTAACTTATACACTTTTAAAGTACAAAAAATATATAAAGAAAGAAAATTTAGTGCTTTTAAAGAGCATTTTTAAGTATATCACAAAAATTAAAAAATAAAGCCTTTTTTAAAGTAAATTATTTGAAATATTTTAACATTTCCTATGTTTTTGAGAATACTGCGAGACTACTTTATTATTAGTTTTATTATTGTCTATTTATTTTTATATCGGCTAAAACACATATCTAATTAATAATTATTTTTATTATTTTAAGGATGAAAGATGGTGCTTTTTTAAAAAATTAAATTCACTTTTCATGAATGAGCAAAAATTAAATTAGAAGAGTGTGTGAAAGAGAAAGAACAAATACATTTCAGTAACTTGATTTTAAATAGTGTTGTACATCCAACAGTTGGATACAATACAAAATTTGTATGACTCTGCCATTTATTCCAGTAATATTCTGTGCTCCGTGTTCAATTTTTCTAACATCTATAATTATCAATTAATGGATGAATTTATCGTTTCTTACACTTCTAAATTAGGTCTAATAAGAGTTTATAAATCTTTGCTTGGTATTCATTCAATATTTTTTTTCAAACAAAAGAATTTAAATTCTGAATTATTTTATTAATTTTAATAACTTTTATAATCTAGCATTACAGGAATTTTAATTTTTATTATATGCGAAACACATCTACCTTAATCCACATGCAATGAAAGGCCTTTGTTGTTTTAAAGTTTGTACCAATAAAGGTGCAATATCGAATATGAATATGACCAAGTGCAAAAACTTGTGGCCCAGTGTTAGTGCGATAAAATTAAGGAACAAGTAACAGTCCCAAAAGAAATTACTCAAAATTTTCTCCAAAAAGAGC
>JAWZYV010015897.1:0-50941 GCA_038373885.1 Cheiracanthium punctorium
TATTAATATCCAGGAAATGAAAACAATAATAAACGAGCAAACCTCTAACTTTGGCAATAATAATATTTCTGCAACCTTAAATAGCACTCTCAAACTTATACTGAACAATTCCTATTTCCAATTTATTCATAAATTTTATAATCAAAGAAAAGGGTCCCTATGGGATCCCCTATTTCCGGTATCATTGCCGATTGGAAGATGCGACTTGTGGTGACGATCATTAGAAACAAATTTCCCAATACTATAAATACCTGGTTTCGTTATGTCGATGATGTTTTTGCTGTAGTAAATAAAAGTATAGCCAAAGAAATACTCAAGGAAATCAACACAATTGACCGTTTACCAAACATACAGTTTACCATGGGAAAAGAAGAGAATGCTACCATTAACTTCCTAGACATTAAAATTGTTCTTGATAAAGAAAACCATATCCATACCACCGTTTCCCAAAAAGCCACTAACAATAATGAAATTGTAAACTTCCACTCAAAAACCCCTTATAAATTTAAAATGGCGCCATCATTTCCTATGTTAATCGTGCCATTACAATCTGCTCGACAAAACCCTCCTCAAAAGTGAAATTCAGTTCATCAAAACTCAATGCAAAAATGCAGTCTACCTGAAGAACCTCTATAAAAATAGAATTAAAAAACTAGAACATGTTAGCAGTCACCAAAAGGAGAAACAGGTGTTTACAAAAGCTATACCATACTGCAGGGGAGCAGCTACAAAAATAACCAATGAGGCCGCAAAGAAAAGCATCAAAATCCCTATAAAACCTGATAAAAATATTTTCAAATGAATATGCAGCAACAAAGATCAAATAGAAAAAGAAGAAACCGCCGGAATATATAAAATAAATTTTACCTATAATAATTCAAATAAACCTGGTTGCTACATAGTAATGACAAAAAGGAAAATTAAAAAAAGAAAAAAGGAACATTTTAATGATATTAAATTTAATAAACGCAGCACAGCTCTCTCTAAAATAGCCCAAGAACAACTGATTGAAATTAATTTTAATGAATTGAAGAACTCGCGATTATAAAAATATTAATTACGCTTTAAAATTAGAGGCACTTCAGATCCTGACAACAGATCCCTCAGTCAATGATTATGATGCACGCGCAGATTGATCTGGGGTGTGAAGTAATGAGGAAGAGATCAGTGCAAGCAAAAACGGCGAAGGCTGAAAAAGGTAGTTGCATGCCACCGAAAGCTGCTACTGAAGGATTTTAATGTGTAATTTTAACTTTTTAATGTTTTAAAGTAAATCCTTTCTACGTCCTTTAGAAACAAGTGAAACTTGTCCCAGTGTGGAATCCCTCTCTCTTATACATTAATTTTTCTTTATATCATTACTTTGTCATGATATTGTAGTATCAGGGAAAATAACTACTACATATAAATGAAATAGCCAACTAAATTATTATTATGAGGAGACTATTTTTTAGTTTTTAGGCTACTAAAACAACTATTTTTGCAGTGTATTTGTGGGGCAGCCCAGTGGTCTAAAAATCAACACATTCATAGTTCTCTTATGCAAAATCTTTGAATAAGGATTTTTTTAAAATTTTAATTTAATTTTTGAAAAGGAAAAAGGATTAGAGGATAAAAATTGCGGATAAATAAATGTTATTCCTGTGCAATATAAAGCTTATATTATTAATCTGAAAGTTCTACTGATGGTGGTGGGAAGGAATATATCTTAATATCTCCCCGACTATGTTTTTGTCAAGATATATTTGACAAAATTCAAATCAAGTGTATGAAAAATTCCAGATATACTCAGTGCTTTGAAATGTTTCTGTAATTCTTTGTTAAATACATTTAGAAACAATTTTTTTTAATTTCTAAAATTAGTTTATCTAATATTTAGTTCATCTCTAATTTTACTCATGTTTTTATTCACACATGTGTGCCAATTTGTCTCTCAAGGATGCTGTGATTTATATTTTTCTTTCCACTTCCCCTCTTCAAGGGCATTTCCCAGATGGATCAGAACATTGCCCATGTTGTTTCTCAGAGTTTAGGATTCTCCTTTTCAGAAGATGATGTTTCAGAATCAAGCACAAGTTCCCTTCCTACAGCATTCCAATTGAAGGTATCCCAACTCATTGATTTGCATTACTACATAGTGTTGCAAATTAACACTTTGCAATCGCAATCAGACAGAGGAGATAAGTAAAACCGAATTTTGAACTACAATATATATATATATATATATATATAATATATAAGCTGTCCTAAAAAGGCAGTAATATACTTTAATTATATATCAGAGTTAAGTGGGCAATGTAAATTGAAAATAATGTTCAAAATAAGGTAGGAAAAAAAGTCAACTTTAAAAAGTCCTCTCCTTATTTTTAAGAAAATTATGCTTTTCAAAATAACGAGTCTTTTCAGAAAGTTCCACATTTTGAATTATGACACCTGTGGTGTTGTTCCAATTTGGAACACCACAATTAAATTTCACAGTTGAAAAAAAAAACAAATGAGCAATGCGTTGTTTTGAATAATGAAATAACCCAGGATCTAGCTTGCCCCCTTGTGTATTGTGTTGACAAAGCAATGAGAACTAAAAGATGGGATTGAAACATTTTATTTAAAACACATCATGCAGTACCATGATCTACTCCAAACTTTAAGAATGACTCAACAGCATTTTCCCATTTTTCAGTAAAGACAAAATAAAGAAATTTTACTCATAGTTAGGCAGCATTCAAATTAGGTCACAAAGCAGGTTTTAAATCAATTGCATATGTTTATGTCAAATTACCACAAAATTCGGCAATGTTCAACTAAACAGGACTAGCAATTCATACACATACATTTTTAAAAAAAAAGAATCAATATCAAATTTTAACCCCTGGGTACCCATGGTTGCAAACCAAAATTTTAACAATTAGGTCATTAAGGTAAAATTAAACTTTCACATCAAATCCAAAGCTATTGAACAGATAGTCGTTGCAAAAAGGTAATAAATCGTCATACATATTATATGCGAATTACAGCAGTATGCTTGACACATAATCTCAATCCCATTTTAGTAATTTTTTTTTGACATGATCGACGGACTTAACAAAGCATTAAAAAAAGGGGGGTTGACATATTAAAAGGGGTCTAAGAAAGGTAAATGCAAAAATAAAAAAAATAAAAAGGTTGTTACATGACACGCCTCCCAAGGGCTTAATGATCTGCAGCTAAACAAAAGATTTCTTGGCATTGGATGAGCTTACTACATCGATCCACGAGCCCGGTGACCGAAAATGTCCCTTCGTTGTTGGTAGGGCCTCTCTCACAAAGATAGCAAAAATGGAAAAATTTATCTCACTAGACGTTGGAGCAACATCCTTCATGATTCGCGGGGGGGGGGGTCTCGAATGGCATCAGCAGGCTGGCCTTAAAAGACGTGCTGACAGCATTAAGTTGCCGGATCCTCACGCCGAAGTTCCCATATTGCCTCGAGATCCTGCGCTGGGATCGGTGATGAAGGGGAGCACCACTAATTCATGCAGATCAAAGCTGGGTAGATGAATCAATGAGGGCGCATTAAAGATAAATTATGTTAAGTACGTCGATCACAGGGCACACTTAGTGCGCACACCTCTATGCTATCTTAGCATGATCCGTTTCTCTGCATCGCCATTTTGGTATGGCCGATCAAAAAAGAACAAGCACGAGTTTAACCACCGAACATCTTGAAGCGCCCAGCCTAAACTGAATGAAAAATTGCGCGCTTGCCTCCCTCACTGCACCGGAGCAACCCCCCTCAGCCAATCAGAGCCGAGAGTGCACCCCAAGTCATTCCGGGATAGTCCGACCTGGACCGCAAGCGGGGGAAAAAAGAATGTTCTCGAACAATTTCGGAGGAAAAGCGCGGGAAAGATTAGCGTCATCTCCGAGATCTGATGCAACCGGCAGGCCATATGATGCAATAGCATGAAATCGTAAGCAAAACTTAAAAGATGAAAAATTATTGAAAATTCACAGGGAGACACCTAACCGGAGAAATAAAGTAATAAAATAAGGAAAAAGCAGGATTACGGGAAGTTACGAAAATTAATTTAAAATAAAAAATCCCATCGAAACAACTTTAATGAAAAGGGAGGTATGAAGTATAGCCACTATATTTTAAAGTGCTGATTACCCACAGAACGGCAATTAAAAGGTAAACATTAATTTTAAACACCCTGAAGGCAAAAAACGGCCAGTGAAGAGAAAATTTAATCACAAAAAAAAAGTAAACAAAAGAGAAAACTTTACACTGCGAAAACAAAATAAATAATTAACAGCCCCCCAAAAGTAAGAAATTACAGTGGTTATTTAAATTTTTAACTAGAAAGATCTTAAATTACTAAAACGTTCTGGGTAGAGGTAAATTAAATTAATTATTAACCAAAGAAAAGTGATAATGTAGTGACAACACCACACACCCGTATACAATTACTACATATAACACATTTTGAAATACCATTACATATATGACACCCGTAAAAAAAAAAAAAAAAAAAAAAAAAAAAATCCAAATTAGTAAAATGTGCCCCATACATTCATGAGGTGTTGACAAAATTTCAGCCTTTCATCATTGGGACAATGATGAAAGGCTGAAGATATCTTTAAACAAAGATGATCAGGGGCTATACATAAATTTGAATGTGATCATTTAATGCTAAAGTCCAAAAAATTGCTTTCTTAGTAATTTCTCTGTGACCCCTCAGATGCAATTATCCAATGTGATTTTTCATTTTGGGAGCAATTAAAAGTGGTTTAAGGCATCATTTATCTTTATATCTTTGAAACATTTTAGGATATAAGTCTCAAATTTTATACATCACCTCATTAGTGTATGGAGCACATTTTACTAACTGGGGATTTTTTTCTTAGCATAGTCTTTTTTTTTCTACCTTATTTTTTAAAATTTAAATTGCCCTGTTATCTCTAATAGATAAAGATGAAGTGTGTTACCATCTTTTTGGGACACCCTCTCTCTGTTTATATATATATACTAGCCAGGGGGGGGATATCGGGATAAATCCCCCCCCCCCTCCCCGAAAAATTTTCCTGGCTACGCGCCTGATACTAGCTGTGTGCCCGTTCTTTGCATGGTAGGAAACAACAATTTTCCTTACATGTGTAATTCCAATTCATTCCAGTGATGTGAAATCTAAAATAAAAGCTAAATTATTTGACTTAATTATTTGATGTAAAGTTTGCGTCGTGAGTACTAACCTGGCATCATTGCAACATAATGACTCAAAAAACTATGTCAGTGTCATTCACGATCAGAAAAGTGAAAAGCTTAGTGCAGTGGTTCTCAACCTGTTTTAAACCACGACCCCTTTTACATTTTTCAAAAATGTTCGCAACGCCCCCTCTCCCATCCACCATGTTTGGCCAATAAGACCAAAAAAAAAAAAAAGAGCGAATAATGAAAAAAAATATATCTTGAGATTTAAAAATGATTATCTTTTTATTCCGTACTGATTATTCTTAGGATGACTGAGGTTGTATTTGGCTGACAAGTTATGCTATCCTTGGCTGAATATTGGTCAAAGCCAACCGCATCTTGGACATCTAATTTATTACTGGCTTTTGTCTTAATCTACAAAAGAGTTTTAAATTCAACTTCAAGCATATAAGTGGATGCAAACGGCACTAACATTTGAAGCGAAAGCGTAGAAATTATCGGATATGAGTGACGCATAGCACACCAATTTTGAATTAACGATTTTTCTTGGTATAAATCATGTGCTGAGGATTCATTTTGCAAATTCAAAAATTCGTCCTGTGCTTCATCAGGAAGATTAGCGATATCTAAAGATGTGTGAAGTGGATTTCGCACTGGTGTCGCCTCTTTTTCATTGTGAGCTTTGGGATATATCTTTGAATTTCAGATTTAAGAGCTTCAAGGTGGTTAATAATTTCTCACCTTAAAGTAACTGCAATTTTTATTTCCGATAATTCTGCCTTAGTGCACTCGTTTTCAAAATTGGTTAACACTCCTAGATACACGTTACGACGTCAGTTTTTGTAGATTTGATACAGCGCCCTAATGAGAAAAAGGAATTTTACTTTACAAAGAGAAAAGGGAGAAAGTGTGTCTCATGGCAGAGAAACGTGGAAATATTTTGCCATTCATTTCATATTTTGCCATTCATGCAAAATCGGTCTGCGGTGACCCCCCAAGAAAAAGCATGGCGACCCACTTGGTGTTGTCACTAACGTGACAATTCTAATAAATTCCTTATACTTGTAGCAGATTGCAGTGTAGCAGAGAGATAAGCAATAGAAGACAAAAAAAGTTCAAAAACAATTTCATTTATTTACTTGTTTCCAGAACATTAATTTGCTTAAAGTAACTCGGCACAAAATATCAAAATTAAAAACAGCAGACAGTTAAAAAAAATGTTCTCTCATTACTGGACTATTAAAAACATTGTGTAAACATAAAAAATTAGTTTAGTAACAACTTTTATAGTCACCGGTTTCACATTACACGTTAACTAACTCCTCTTACTGCACAAGCAAAAACAAGCTAACCCAGCTTTGCAGCAGCGTAAGACATCGACGAAGCAGCCGTATTTATACGGGAATTTGTTGTCACTTACGTGACAATTCTAATACACTTCTTGTACTTTTAGCAGAGTGCAGTGTTGCAGAGTGAAAGCAATAGAAGACAAAAAAAGTTCAAAAGCAATTTCATTTTTTACTTGTTTCCAGAATGTTACATTGCTTGAAGTAACTCAGCACAAAATATCAAAATTAAAAACAGCAGGCAGTTAAAAAAAATTTTCTCTCATTACTGGACTATTAAAAACATTGTGTAAATATTAAAAATTAGTTTAGTAACAACTTTTATAGTCACCGGTTTCACATTACACGTTAACCAACTCCTCTTATGGCACAAGCAAAAACAAGCTAACCCAGCTCTGCAGCAGCGTAAGACATCGCCGAAGCAGCCGTATTTATACGAGAATTGCCAGAAGCGCGGAGCAGAGAAGCTTCCGTACAGGTCCGCGATTCGCCGGAATGGGGCGAGAGGATACAGCGATCGTCCGAGGAGCGCCGCCTAGCGGCGAAAGGTAGAAACTTCATTTCGGACGAAAATCTCGGCCGAGAAGGTTGTGTTTTGAACACATGCAACGATTGCGTAATCGCTAAGATCGATTGCGTAATAACTTAAACGTGGGCAAAAGTTATTTAAATATTAATGGGACTTCTGTTATGTAGTTACGTTTTTAAGAAAGAAAAAAAAGGTAAGCAAATATTTCAGGAGGTCTTTATAAGGGGCAGGAATTTATTTAACTTTGAGTTTTGTCCTAACACTTGGGTGTTGCGACCCCTGGTTGGGAATCACTGGCTTAGTGGTTTGCACAGAACTCCTGACTTTCAAAATGTGTTATTTCTACATCATACTGATTTTTTAGGTTCAAGTTGTAGCATTAAATACCTCAGACACTACATGAAATGGATAACCATTTATTTTAAAATAGCTGCACACCTGCTCTTCATACAGGAAGAAGCGAATATTTTACTTAAGTCATAACTGCATGTGACAAAACAGAATTTCATTTTTTTAAAAGTTCAAGTAATCTCCTCTGTTGAAATTACTGCGGGATATATCAACGCAAATTAGAATTACTTATTGTTCTGTTGGTTGTAAAACAACCCTAGAAAAAGGATGAACAGAACACTTTTAATTTCATGAAATATTTATTAACGTGGTATATTGTGATTTATTGATATTATCCTTACAAATCTACTAATACTACCTATTACGCATATTAATACTATCTACCTTCGCTTCTTCCACTTTAATGCACAATTTAACGAAACAGCTTACATTATTTCGCACAAATGGGACCTTTTTATTCTATGGTGATTCTTTGCAATTTACGCATTACCATAAACATTATTCATTCCACATAATAGTTGCTATTAAGGAAGCTCTCCATACATATTTAATTTATGCATGGTTTTGTAAAATTGGCGTATTTAGCACTAGGGATGTAACGAATATTCGGCTACTATTCGGTATTCGGCTGTTTTGCCGAATATTCGGTAGGCCGAATATTCGGTAAGCCAAATACTGAACTGGTATTCGGCCGAATAGTTGTAGCCGAATATTTCTACATATTCAGCTGAATAATTTCAGAACAAAGAAAAATATTTTTTTTAAATGCATTTACAAGTAATATTGCTTAGTTATACTTCAATATGGTAATCTAATATAATAAAATATCCTAAGTCATTGAATTTTAAACTGAATCGAAAATAATGTATTTAATAATAACTAAACTAATGTATTTAATAATAGAGAAATGCAGACTTTTTTCTACTTGGTGACACTACTTGACTTGATTTTCTAATTTCTTTATTGGGTGGGGGTAGGAGGAATTTTTTCAGATCCTCAATTAAACATAATTTTGAAAAACTGCTAAATATGTTTTGCTCAGAGACTGTAAAGGCCAAAACATGATGTGATTACAAAGTTACGAGATTAATCACATTTACCATAGCCTATTTATTAAATTATGAAAATCTAAAAATATAATTATGCTGTTATTAGTGTTTAACTTTGCAAAAGAGATTTTTTCATGACCAAGATTTTTTTGGTTTTAAAGATAATATATTGTGTATTTTTAAGTACTTACAAATAATATAAAATGAATTTCAGTTAGTCTTTATTTAGTATTTAATTACAAAATTGGGACGCGATATTTTATTTACAATTAAAATGAAATTTTTAAAAATTTAATATTCGGCTGCCGAATATTCGGTATTCGGCCTAAACTATGTGCCGAATATTCGGTATTCGGCCTGAGCTATTGGCCGAATATTCGGTATTCGGCTATTCGGCCTGAGCTATTGGCCGAATATTCGGTATTCGGCTATTCGGCCAAATCACTATTCGTTACATCTCTATTTAGCACCAGAAAACATTTAATGTCACCGTGGTGAAAAATATTCATGCGGTGCCAACTTAAATATCCATGTATCCAATATAAAGATATCTTATAAATCCTCCATAGTTCTGTCTACTGAAACCATCAAACTTTGCAATCTTGAGGAGCTATTTAGAATCGCTATAACTGTGACAGGACGTTAGAGTTGCAGAGTTTACAAATTTCTCGCATTTTAAAAAATTTATGACATCACTGTTTAACTACCGTAAAAGATACCCCGGTTGGTTGAGGGAGTTAATTTGGATATTTTGCTCAATGGCTTTCAAATGGTATCATATTAAAATTTACAACGACGAAAATTAGAATAGGACACTACGATGATGAAGAAATCTTCAACAATATTCCAAGATTTGATAATTTTCTATTAAGACTTGAGTATGCTGCTCACAAGGGCTATGTAAAGGAATGTTCTGCTGAAAACTTAGTAAGATTTTGGAATTGAGAGGTTTTTTCACCGATGTTTCCAAAACTAACACGTAAAGCAAATACTGTCGGTTATACCTAATGCTGTAGACCATATAGGGGCAACCTCCAGCCTGTAGAACATATCAAAATCTTCTGAAACCCATATAAACCATTCAAGATCCCATATAAATTCCAACTACAGTAGAACCTCGATCTATCGTTTTTCAAGGGGTGCATAGTAAAAAACGATGCATGCGGGAAAACGACGAATGTGGATTAAAGTCAAAATACGGAGAAAACAATGAATGCACACACTGTATACGGTATACCAAATGTACTAAATTTGTTACCGAACTGTAAAAGAAACAAGAAACAAATTCAAGTTTTGTGTAGAAAATTAAGTTATACTTATTTTTAAAAATTCAGTTTTTACACTGGGTTTTTCATTCTTTAACTAAACGAAAATTTTCCAAGATTTACAGTATTTTTCTTTCTTTTTATGTGTGTTTTCATGTTTTCATATAAAAGTTAATACAATTTCTATTGCGTCGGATAAACTTGGCACTAGTGTTGGCTCAGTCTCATCGTCATGAAAATTATTCTCAGCTTCTTTGCCATTATTTTCATTTTTTTCATCATCTCACATTCCTTCCATTCTTAGGATACTGCACATTGCTTCTATATCAATCGAAACCCAAACATCAATTTCACACCATACGCATACCTGCTAGATGTAAGAACTCATCATCAACCCTAGATGTAAGAACTCATCATCTCATCATCAATGTTTGTATGAAATATTGATCCGCTTGACCTTCAATTTCATTTCGGTCAGAAGAAACGTTTTACAACGATGAATGCAGGAAAACAATTTTTTGACGAACGATACATGAGGGTTTTGTTAACGTTATTTGAATACAACTTGTGCAGGGACCATAAAAATAAAATGATCAATACGGGAAAACGGTGAATGCGGGAATGATAGATTGGAGTTCCACTGTATATTGCCCGCAACTTTATTAACATCCTAAAGTTTGGCCTGCTACTTTTCAAAGGTTACCCATACCTGCTGTAGACTGTGAAAGAGCAGTTTCATGGCACGGTTAAATATTTATGAAACAAAGGCAGAGTTTGAAGGATTCATCAGCTGTATGACTAACATCACTTTATTTTAATAGAGTATAGAGCAAAAGTAAGAAGCGTGCTTTCAATTGTAAATTAAAATATTGCTTTTCTTTTTAATGTAGTTATTTCGCTACTCATCTGCATTATTTCAATAAATTCTATAAATACCACATAATTTCAATAAACTACCGCATTGGTGCCGCATAATTCTGAAAAATTTCCCGCATATTTTGTAGGGCCATATATTTGTATGTATTTGTCTTCATGGGCATTAAACTTTGTGTTACTTTATGCCCCCTTCACGCCTGAAAAGATTTCATATAACTATATTAGTTTTAAAGGCAAAAATATTAAACTTCATTAAAAGCTGTTTTTCCATAAAGGTCAGGCAAAATGGGTAGCATGTGGGGGGGGGGGGGGGGTGAAAGGAGTAATAGATTTAAAATAAGCTAAAATAATTAACACTTTATTAAATTTTATTTCCTGCCATGGCTTAGAAACTATTCAAATTTAAAAATATTATGGTCAGGGCCATGGGTGCTGGCTGAATATTTCCCAGGAGGGGAGGAGGCAAAGACTACTTCAACGTATGGTTACCATGTTGAAAAGAGCAAAAAAGCAAGGGGCGTTGCCCCCCCCCCTTGCCCTATCCTGCCAGCGCCCATGGTTAGGGCTGTTATATTCCAGATAAACATTTCAACCCTGACCAAGCCTAACTGTATATCCATTTTATTCAATCACACTAAAACGTAAGTAGAAAGAAAAATATTTTTAAAAATTCTTACTTTTTTTCAGATAATAAGCTGTTTTTACAACCTTATTAAATTGAAAGTAATAACAGAATTCTGAAATTTTCAGGAATGTATTAGCTTTTTATAAACACATGGTATCAGATAACAATAAGCAGAGAAAAGCTAATAGTCTGTTTCCAAATGCAATTTATAAACATTTAAATAAGTATAAATTTTGCCAAGTAATATCTCAAAATATAGACTGCAAAAGAAACATTTACTCATTTTGCATCACCATAACCAATTTTTTTCTAATCAAAATTCTGCATCAGTTTGGTTCTATTGTATGTGTGCTCAAGCTGTCATGCAGTATCTTTGCTGTATAATAAAATTCAGCCACATTTCTATCAACATTTCACTTCATCTTAATTATCTGTTAACTGTTCTTTTTTTGTTTGCTTAGCTGGATAAACTATCATCACTGTACAATGAGACAATGTCAATATCATCTCGTTCGTCTTCGACTTCAGACTATGTTGGTGTCCCAGAAGGGAAACAAGAAGATAGTGATACTCCAAAAAAAGATCTATTGAAGAGTTCGGTCTCTGCCACTTCTGAGGGATGTTCGTCAGATGTGTCATCTTTGTCTGTGGGTGGCAGCACATCAGAGATATCTAATAGGAATTCAAATGCCACATCAATAGTGGAAGATAAATATGCAGTCTTTCTCGACATTGATTCCCTTCCAAGCATATTTGACAATCCCAGCATTGTTGAAATGCCTGAAGAAAAAGCTCCTGAAATTCCAGACACAACTCCAAACTATCCCCAAGACACTGATGAATTAGAAGGAAAATCCTCCCCTGCAGTAGCTTTCGCAGAGCTGGACCCTCTTGGAAACCAACCTTACATTGATAAAAAATACTTTTTTCAGGACTTAAAATGTCCTCCTAAGAAAGTCTTAAAAGACTTAGCTGGTGCTAGCACTGTTAGTGGCTCTGAAGAGGACACTTTATCAAACTCCTTAGAGTCTCTCACATTCAGTGATCCAAAATTCAGTCATATAGAAGGGCCTTATGTAAACCCACCCCCAAAACTTCCACCAAAGAGATCTGCAGGACCGTCACCTTTTCAGGAAGATAACTTAATCAACAAGGAGTTATTGGAAATCAAAAATCCTTTTAATCCATTTTTATGTGATGATTTACCGAATATACCACTTCCAACTTCTCCTCCACCACCCCCTCCTCCTCCCAGACTGCCCCCAAAAACAGAATCTTGTCTGAGTATGTCTCCCCCTCCCCCTCGTCCCCCAAGCCGTGCCAACGGTACACCTACTCCACCTTTACCCCAAAGAAAAGTGCCTCTTAGCTATGCCAACCGCGCATGGTTCTCTTTTGATCAGGATGCCGTGTCATTTCCGTATGAATTAGATGATGGTGCTACCCATGTAGCCACACCTCCGATTCCCTCTCCCGCAAGAAAACTGCCTTCAATTAGTAAGCCTGAATCTCCTTTACTAAACAGCTCGAGTGAATTGAACAGTCCTGCAACTTTGCGACGATCCTATGATATAAGTTTGTGTTTTAGTAATGCATCAGTCATCAAAGAGCACAGTGATGAATATACTTGGAGTGACATGTCAGACAGCATTAAGGACTTAAAGAAAAATATTGTGACAAGTTCGCCTCGTAGGAAATTATCTCACCATTCTTCCATAGCCCTGGAAAGAGATGCTTTTACAAATGTTGCTTTCAACCCCTTCCAAGAATTATCTGTCCAGTCTTCAGCTTCATCCAGTAGCCAAAAAGAAAACCCTGCTTCTTCTCCACCTTTACCTCCAAAACCAATGTCTATTTCTCATTCAAAGCCTTCCCCTGTCAAAAAAATGCTTTCCGTTTCATATACGTCTTCATTTTCTAATTCTAGCATTTCCATAACAGAGTCTTCCAACGGCACTCATTCATCTAGTTCATTAGTGTTTTCTAGCCTGGAGGATCCTAAAGTTGGTAGTAGTTCTGAAGCCTTGTTTACCAATAGCACAAGCAGTCAGCCAGAAGTTTTCCTCCAGAACACTCAAGAAGTTATTCAAGGACAGTCTTCCATCAGTATGACTGAAGAAAGGCCCAATGATTCAAGCCCTGATAGTATATTTCGTCGCAAAAGTGATCCATTTGCTGATGACTTCTTCCTAACACTGCACAAGAAATCGAAGTGCGACACTCATTCAATTACAAAGCAAAGTTCCACTGTTGTGGAAAGGCCTTTTGATAATATAACAGTAAGTAATTTTATTTGCGTAATTCAAAAATCATTTAGTAAATTAATTTTATTCCTACATGTTTTTGTATTAAATGATTTCAGGGCAGATAAATCTAAAAAAAAAAAAAAAAAAAAGCTGATTCAGCTTTGTGCTTTCCTGTTTTTCGAACATTTATCTAAAAGTGTCTCTATACATAATAAAAACTTATAAAACATTATTTAATACGGCGGATTAATCAGTTAAAATTTTTTATTTGGGAATACCTTATTCCCCCGTAAACGATATATATTTCGGTTACACATAAACACATAACCATCATCAGTCGTTTCTGGATCTCACACTAATGGCGGCTTCCTCTTCTATCTCTTCTCTCTTCTTCCGGAATTTTCGATGAATGACGTCATCCCATGATCGGTCGATTGTATGAAGCGCATCGTTGATGCTGCCATCTGTCGTCACTATTTCCAAGCTCTCACGAATGTAGGCATATATACTATTTTTAAAGTTGGCTATTTTTTTAATATTTTTAAAATCAATGGTAATGGGCTCTTCCAAAGCAAAACGGGCCAGAGCGGTACTTTGTTTCTGGAGGTTAATGTCTTGAAAATGTTCGTTTTTTCGCTCTTTAATTTTCCTCTTTGTAACGCCGATGTAGCAATTTTCTTTATTAGTATCGTTTGACAAAAAATTAATTTTATAGATCCCTGCGGTTTCGATGGGGTTGATTGGGTCTTTTTCCGATCTAATGGGCTGAAAAATTGTTTTATTAGGTTTAATTGGAATACGGAAGTTCTTTTTACTGGCGATATTAGAAAGTTTATTGGCTATCCCTCGGCTAAAGGGGATAGCGGTAGTAAAACGTGGTTTATCTTTTTGACGGTTGTCTATAATATTTAATTTACGTTGCCTTGCTTTGAAAACTTTATCGAAAATTTCTCGAGGGTAGTTGGCGTCTTGACATTGTTTCCTAATGAAAGCAATTTCTTTTTGAAGGAGGTCAGCGTTAGAACAAACTTTGAAAGCGCGGTCGATATAGGAACGAATAGCTGCAATTTTATAGTTGAAAGGGGTTTTAGATTTAAAATTTACTATATTAGTATTACAAGTAGGTTTTCGAAAAATGGTGGTCTCAATGAGATTATTGTTTCTTGTTATGTTCACATCTAAGTAATTGAGGCTATTATTGATTTCTTTTTCGTATGTAAATTTAATGTTCGGGTCTATGGCATTAAGTTGATTGATCAAATTATTTTCTTCATTATTGTGGGTGGTAAGGATAGCGAAGATATCGTCGACATAGCGAAGCCAAAGTTTGATGGTACTATTGTGTGTCTGTTTTATCTGTTCCTCAAGGATTCTCATTTTCCAGTCGGCAATTATTCCGGATATGGGGGAGCCCATGGGGACTCCTTGTATTTGTTGGTAGAAGTGATTATTATATTGAAAATATGAATTATTTAAAATTAGATTTATTGCACTAGTTAGGGTGTTAATTATGTCTATATCTTTAAAACTACTTTGAATTTGTTTGTTAATAATTTGTTTCATTTCTTTAATATCTATTGACGGGTATAGATTTACAATTCGCTCAATTTCCTATTTTTCCTATTTTACTACTCTCATCCCTACTCATTTCTAAGAGACACAACCAACCTCTGCCATCAGTCCATTCACTAATTATAGTGTAACTTTTATATATAACGATGCTGTCTATAATAAACCTTCCATAGCCAAGGGAGCATACAAGCAGCGGGTCCGGACCCCATCCAGAATTTTTATTTTTACTAACAAAATGATAATTATAGCATATTGCAGGCGTCTTGCTCCTTGATGCATGTTTTTAATGTGCTGAAGCCTAAAACTGTGATAATGAGCATAAAACATTGCCATTTGAAGGATTATATATTTTTTTTTCGGGAGGGGGGGGGGATGCTATAATGAAATAAAATTTGTATGTGTACCTTTTATATTTTTATAGCTGTGTACCCGTTCTCCTCACGGTAAGAAACGAATATTTGTTCTAAGTCGGCTGGGCTGGATGCTTAAAGAACTTCTAATACAAAAATGGCATTCTAAAGTTGACGGCAAACATCTAAAAACTAAAACTATCAGATTTTCTTATTTGGAAGAGGAAGCAGGTTGTTAAAAGAAATAGTCTAAAAATGCTTAATGTGCATGATGATGACTGATAGATGAAGACTTCTTTTAGCTGATAAATACAGTTTATTAAAAAGATAAGATATAATGAACTTTTTACAATATACATCAGCACATCTTATGCAGAAGTCACAGCAAAAACATGATTGTATGCTGAAACAAAACGGCAGACTAGCTGCCGAGCAAGCAAACAAGCAAAAGAGAAAGCTTCGCTAGCATTTAAAGGCCCCTGGCGAATGACCGAGTAATCAAAGAGTTACCCTCCATTTGCAGAGAGGAAAAACGTCACATAGTGATGGAGGAAGGCAGCAAATTAGCATCACTGCACGTTTTAACAGACCAGTTCCATTTACGCAATTGGAATAGCGATAACGCTATTACAGGTTGTTTAAGATTTAATAAAGATATTTTAAAGGTTTTAGATTTGCCAGAAGTACTTCTGCTATTAAAAATACAGTAAAGCACAATATTATCAGAGTTTAAAGGTAAGTTAAAGGATTTAAGCTATTACGTTAATCGCGATCTTTATTTACTTGAAAAGGGTTTTTGCGTTACATCCAGTGACAGAAAGGCTATTGAAATAAATGCTTTTGAAAAGTAAACAATATTATCCTTACACATATAATTTGAATTAAACCCACTGATACAGGATCTCAAGTAGTGAAAAATTATTTGAATTATGACGAAAAGCAGACATCACGAGTGCAAATTTGAGACCATTGCAACAAGATGACACAAAAACTATGTCAGTGTCACTGCGATTAAAAAAGAAAGATCTTTATGGTATGCAGACAAAACTTTCCTCATTTGAAAAGCCTTATTTCTACATCATATAATTCTGGATTTTAGGTTAAATTTACAGCATTAATATATACCATATAAATAACATTACATGATGTTGACAACTATTTCATCTTGCATTTTGTAAACCAAAACAATGCGTTATAATTTCACATTATGGTTACTAATTTAATAGCTCACCATATTGCTACTTTCATGCCAGAGACTGCTTTTTCCTAGTTTCAAGAAAAACGTCTACAAAGTTTCATTGCTTCAGTTTGTACTAATTATTCAATTTTCTCGTAAACGAATCGGAATTACGATATAGGGCTTTGGCATAGTATACAGCATCGCTTAGAGACCTTTAAAATGCATTTAGGTAAAAATAACCGAAAATGCAGGTTTCTGTTATTGATGCAGTGATGGCAATATATTACCTATAATCCTTGGCAGATTGCCATGTTTAACCCGTGAAATATTGCATCTTACCATGTTGGCAAATATCAAAGATGTACCAAAATTAAACTTGACAAAACTGTTTAATCTTTGGAACAACTTTGGTGTTTACCATTTACGATGGTTTTTCATGACTTGACAACTTATGCTTGTTCATAATCCAGCATTTTTCCATGGATCAATGATCAGTACTTCAGGATGAGAATCTCCATGGTAAAAAGTGGTCTGAAAAATCCAACACCAGAAGACTCTGATTAACGCAGTGGGGTTACGCAAATCGCGCTGGACTTAAGCACTTGTGTATGTCAGGGGCAGCACACATGTTTGCGCTGCCAGATAATCTGCCAGCAAAACTCAAATAATGACATGAAAATGACGTCCATACGCGAAGGGAAAAAAAATGAAAAATATGTAGAATTGCATAAAAACTTCGATTATTTTTAAAGAAATGTAAGTATGTTAATGTTCTATTTGTTTCATATTTAAGGTGTTTTCATTTTTTGAGTCTTAAGAGCTGTAGAAATGAATGGCTTCACTTAACTATTAAATTTAACAACTTAAGTGGCAACAATGGATTCCGTTACTGCAGAAACTGTAGCAATGTTAAAAATAGAACATGAAATGAGTTATTTATGTTTACTTTGCTAGAACTGCCATATTGACATAATTAATGCCACAAGTTGATGGTAAATAGCTAAAATGAAACTTAATAAAGGTAATAATTTACCCACAATCCTTACAACACTCACAATTTTTACCGGGATTAAAAAACATTCTCATTCATCTCCAAAAGCATTAGCATTTATAAAGAATTCCTATTTTATTACACCTTGTTTGGTGGGATTAAAAAAAATATCCAAGAATATGCTCGTAACATCAACTCATCCCAATCATGGAATGCAATTAGCAATACAAATGCAAAAAACACACAGTTATACTATATTGGAATGTTTATCGCCAGCTTTGCTAAGAAAGGTACTAAAGTAGGAATCAACATACATTTTAATTTGTAAAACAAAAAATATATTGGACAGGATTAATTATATGCCATTCTAACAAATAAGAATCAATGCCTTTTTACTCATATAGTACACTAGCAGCGTGGCCCGGCGTTGCCCGTGCAATGAATGAGAAATGCCGTTTACCTTAAATATAGATTGTAAAGGGAAGGAATGGGAATCCTCCTGCTGGAATGATAAAAAAGGGACACGAGATTTCCCGCTGCAACCAAAAAACAAAAAAAGAAAAAGAAAAAAAGAACACGGCACCTAATAGAATACAGAGGTTGCCACGAATTGGACTTGGCTAGGCTGAAATGTGAATCCTCCCGCTGCAATGATAAAAAAAAAAGGACAAGAACAAAGCATCCGATGGCATAGAGGCTACCGGGAACTGGACGTGGCTAGATTTCTCCTCTTCTACCTGCCTGTGTTCTAACAGTCATTTATCGCTAATACCTACGCAACTCATAAAAACAAATAGAGCCAAAAAGTATTCCAGTGCAAGAAAAATTCTGTACGCAAATTTCATATTTAAAACATGATTCTTCATGAAAAGTGATTAATCATTAACAAAACTGAAATAGGAAATTTGGCTCATAGTCGAACACTTTATTGAATGTCTGTACATGGTATACACACACACACAATGACAACAAACGTTATCAGAGATCAAATTTTGTTGTTTCTCTGAGCAGAAGGCACTTTTAGTAGTTTTATTTTATTTTATTTCTTCAGTTTTTTCTGAAATAAATAAACTAAACGGAAACTTTCAGGGTAAAAGTACAAATCTTTAAATTTGGGGACTTTTCGCATCGCCAAGAAGTCAAAGTATTTTTGATGACAAATTGAAAAAACGATCAATATTTGGGGACTGTCTTCGAATTTCAAGGACGTATGGTCACCTTAATCTCCACCTCTCTCTCCCTCTCTCTTTCAGGATTCCAGAAGAAATTCCTCCCTCCCGCGAAGCGCGCTCATAGTTGAAGCAACCTTGAAAACCAGAGGGGGAAGTTTGCGACTTTCATTTTGCGGAATTTGCAGTCCACAGAGAATTTTAACCTGTGATCTTTTCAGAAAAAAAATCATATAAAAAAATCTAATAAACATTTCTGCACGGTTCAAAATTTAGAGGAGGGAAAAATAAATGTTTAATAAGCAGTAGAAAGATGGAAAATTTTTGCCCGTTAGGTTTTTTGATGCGACAGTTTAAAAATAGCATATTTTTAAAAGCCGTACATTTTCTTTGAAACAGGATTTCCTTTAAAAAATTCCCAAAAATCGGCAAATGTAAGTACGATTTTGTAACAAATTGTATTTGAAAAAGAAAACTCTGTAGTTTCTGATGATATAAAAAATATAGTATTCGGACATAAATTTAGCTCACGATAACGTAAAATGCGAGAAAAATGGCCAAAAACCTTACAAAACATAAAATAACTCAAAAACTATTAATCCGATTAATTTCATTTTTATGGCATTAGCTTTCTCTTGTCCTATTTAGTCAGTGTGCCAAATTTGGTCCAGATCCGTCGAAATGTCTGGACGTGTATAGCGAACAAACAGACTCTTCTCTTTTATATATATAGATATAGTGAGATGGAAGCTTACCAACTGAATTTCTCACAGAATGGAATAATTGGAAAAATAAGCTTCAGAAGTACAGAAAGTCAGTATTCCCAGGTATTATTTTGGAATCGGTGAAGAAAGAGAAATTATCGACTGCCAGCTCCATTGTTTCGTTGACGCAAGTAAAAAGCTTTACAGCGCAGTATTGTACATCAGGTATGAAAGAAAGGCTGAGGTGCAAGCCAGATTAGTGTGTTCAAAATCTCAGGTCACACACTGAAACATTTGACTCTGCCAAGGTTAGAGCTTTTGGCTGCACTTATCAATGCAAGATTATCAAGAACCGTTGAAACAAATTTGCACAACATCGTATTTTTGGTCACACTCTAATAGTGTTGCATTAGGTGAGAGCACCATCAGAGATGGAAACTGTTCATCCAAAATAGAGTAAGAGAGATAAGAACAATTTCGGATCCTGCAAACTGGAAGTGCTGTCCTACTAGGGAGAGTCCAGAAGACTACCAAACCAGAGGTCTGACTGTAAGACTTAAACGAAAAGAAAGAATGGTGATATGGACCAAGATTGTTGATGAAAACAGAGAAAAATTGGCCCTTAATGACCTTGAGCCATAAAGAACCAGATGTTTTGAGTGAAATGAAACAAGGGAAAAAGACGCTATAACCAAGTTGTATTAAGAAAAATAAATTGAAAACATATTCTTCTTCACAGATAAATTTAGTACATTAGATTGACTTGGAGTTACTGCGTGGATTAGAAGATTTCTGTACAACGTTAAAAATAAAGAAACACAAACCAGTCCATTGACATATAAAGAATTAAAACATGGTGAAATTTATTGGGTTAAAGCAACTCAAGAATGTTTTAATAAAGAATTGAAAGCTTTGCGAGAAAATAGACCTCTGCCTAAGGATTACAAAACAGAGCCTTGAAAAAACAGGACATTCAGGAATTGCCAGAACTCTTTCACAGATTAGAGAACAGTACTGGTTGTTAAAGGGCAGTCATCAGGAGAGCAGTCCAGCACCTGCATCCATTAGCAATCCAGCCGAAAGAGACATCGACATCATCCGGGGACAGAGGTTGTTGCGGACAGAGTCTACCCATCAACGCCAGACAGGGTGACGTAAGTATGTCACAACCAGGGCAGCATGTGGCTTCCGGTGCAAGGCCATGGGCCTATGAGAGCTCCTAGACTGCAGATAGCTAAGAGAGCTGCTAGAGAACTGATGGAATTTTTGTGCTTAACACTGAAGTAAATTTTCAAAATATAAAATATAAAGCAGTTCCAAATGCAATATCATATGAGTTAGCTGACATTATAACTACAGTAGAAGACCCAAAATCTGCACAGCTTGGTTCTAGACCTTGTGCAGATTTTAGAATTTTGCAGATTTTGGGTCATATCAGGAAATTTATTCTATATCCCTCCACCCCACACAGAAGAAAAAAAAAAAACAATAAAGATCACATGTTACTTATAATCAGAATCATGATATAAAAATACAGAGGGATAATACAATATACAAAATTATGAAATTATAGTACAACTTATTTAAACATGTGTATTCAATAGTAGTTTAGGACTTTGGGATGTTCTAATTAGTTTTTTTTTAAATCTTTATTTCCTGTTCTGTAACAGTTTGCTGCTCTACAAATCTGAGATATTTCTTTCTCAGAGCCTAACCTTCATTAAATGTTATTTTATCAACTTTTTGATCATCCTCACTTTTACTGTATCAGAGTCTGTGTCATATGACCATAATTGAGTGCTAATTATGTCACTGTCAGTCATTTGAAGGATATCAATGCTACCATCAGATCTCACAAACTCTTAAATTATCTTTTTTACTGGGAATAGCTTATTTAGTTTTACTTTGTGGTTATAGTGTAGTTTTCTGAACTTGCAGCTGACAAGGCAGATTTCATTGTTTACATTGAACAGACAGTGCGAATTTTAGAACCTTGCGGTTTTTGGGTCTTCTACTGTATTAAGTCTAAATGAGATTTGTCCTGTCCATATTTTAAAATGGTGGTCCAAAAATATATGTTACTAGCTGAAGTACCCGTCATTGATGGGTTAGTACTGAATGCAAATTTCCAAAAAGCAAGAACTTTCGACAGCGTTGTAGGAGGACACAGAATGGATGTAGTATGTTGCCAAAGTAAAGGAAGCGAAGATATAATTTTTATGTATTGTTAAAATATTACAGGTTAGAGAGTAACTAAGTAATATCATTTCATTCACTTTAGTCGTAATTATGTGATGCGTGAACGAATATTTACGCATATTGAAATAATTTTCGCAAAATCTCAATCTAATCAATATTTTTGAAAAATTGGAAGCCTAGAATTTAAGTTGAGTGACAACCTATCATGTCACCAAATTTCATTTCATTCCCTACAGTCTTTATTTTGTGATGCTGGAACAAAATTTCAGCATTTTAAAACGATTTCACAAAATCTCAAAATGTAATCAAAATATATTTAAAATTCAACACCTATAAAATAAGATTAGCAACTACCTATCATATCACCAAATTTCGTTCATTCGTATTAGTCGTTATTACGTGATGCTTGAAGAAATACAAACGTATTTTGAGAGAATTTTCACAAAATCTCAAAATCTAATAAAAATGTTTAAAAAATTAGACACCTACAGTTTATGTTGAGCAACCATCTATCATGTGACCAAATTTCATATAATTTGCTTTAGTCGTTATTACGTAATGCGTGAGCAAAGATTCATTCAGTTTTAAACAATTTTCACGAAATCTGATTTTTTTTTAAAATTAGATGCTTATACTTTAAGGTGAGTGACCACCTATCATTTCACCGAATATCATTTTTTCACCTTTGCAGTTATTACGTGACGTGCGAACACAAATTTACGCTGTTTGAAACGATTTTTTCAAAATCTAATCAAGATTTTTTAAAAATTCGATTCAATGTTTCAAGTTGAATCACCACCTATCATGATACCAAATTTCATTTCAATCGCTTCAGTCATTTTTACTTGATGGTCGGACACAAATTTATGCAGTTTGAAACGATTTTCTCAAAATCTAATAAAGATTTTTTTTTAATTTGATGCCTATGTTTTAAGTTGAGTGACCACCAATCATGATACCAAATTTCATTTCAATCGCTTCAGTTGTGTATGCGTGATGTTCAAACACAAATTTACATAGTTTGTAAGGATTTTCGCAAAATCTCAAAATCCAATCAAGATTTTTTTAAAATTTGATGCCTATGTTTCAAGTTGAGTGGCCACCTATCGTGACACCAAATTTCATATCATTAGCTTCAGTCGTTTTTACGTGATGCTTGAACAAAAAAGCGTCATGGACAGAACGACAGACAGACTTTTTTTGAGGGTTGCACCGGATTCCTGGGTGCTTGAAACGGATAGAAATCACACAATTTTTTATATCCGAGAAATTTACAGACAAAAGTCGAATTTTATTTATATAGATATAAAATAGAAATAGCTGCATCCTGACTGCAAGATAATTAATTATCTCATTTATTCATTTAGAAACGTGCAGTGTTCAAAAAATGTTTGTGCTATTGCTGAACATAAAATGCTAAGATGTAATGATGTAAATATAAAGGCCTAGGTTTATCTTGCTCGGTTGTTTACAGAAATGCTTTTTCTTTAACACACCTAATACCTTTTCCACATACACTAGCACTTTCGGCCATACACATGGCTCTCCTCAGGTGTTTCACTGACTATTGCTTCTCTCATTCTTTTATTATGCTTGAGCCATGCACACCAACTTTGTGGATATGCTCATTTGTAGAGTCGTTTATGGCCGTGACATAATTTATTATTTCAATGGCTTCTCATTTCAGACTGTAGCTTTTATTTTTTAAATTTGCTATTTTCTTAACATTATCAAAATTGACGATGAGGGGAGTGGATTGGGCTAGTCTTGACAGGGCAGTACATGGTTTTCTAAAGTGTAAATCATTAATGTGTGCTCCTTTCTTCCTTCCATTAATTTTCCTTTTTGTAACTCCACTATAACATCCGTATCTACTGTTTTCTTCATGCTTAAGATTAATTTTATAGATGCATCCTGTTTCTTCTTGGTTTATATTGTCTTTATCTGTTCTGATGCTATTTAAAAAATTTTTATTAGGTTTGATGGAGATATGGATTCCTTTTTTGACAGTTACCTTTACTATTTTAGTGACTATTCCTCTATAGTTATGGTATTGCATTAGTGAAACGCTGTTTCGTTTTTTGTGCACTGGTTATTGTATTAAGCTTTTTTAATTTACTCTTTGTAGATTCTATTTATACGATTATTTTAAGATAATTTGCTATTTCACATTGATTTTAAATGAAGTTCAGGGATGTGCCAGCTGCTCCAATTGCTCCAAATTGTGCCAAATCAATGCTGATTTGCCAATCTGCTACAAAAAGATCGCTTTTGGACATTTTTGCTCCAAATTCAGCAAAACTGCTACATTTTTAATTTTTCCATATACGTTGAAAACGTTTGTAAATCTCCCGAATTTTTACAAAAATCATCACTCATTCTAAACATGCTAATTTCAGTCTTCCTCTGTTCATCTTAAAAACGAACATTTTTCCTTAGGCATCCCTTTGTTTAAACCTCCAATGCCTTAAGAGTAAAACTTGACCTCTGTTTTAAATTTAATTTTGTATAAATTTTTCTGTTGCCAAATTTTTTTATAAGTCGCTGATGGTAGTTAGCCCATTTGTGCCCAGATATTTTTGCAATTTTCTTCGATTGTTTAGTACCAGCAATAATAGATAAATTTCTGATGTCAACTTCTTGAACAAGGGATGATTTCTTTTAAAATCATTATGAAAATTGAAATGTCAACATCCTACTGGGTCATGTTAAAATTGTTTGTTGAATTAAGGTTAAATACTCGTGAATAAAGGATAGGAAAAACAAATAACGTTTTCGACTGATAGATAAAATACCATCCCAAAAAAGGGACACTAGGCATAAATGGGTTAATATAGTTAAGTAAATATTGTATTTATGATTTAAAATACTAGATATTTTGTATAGCAATGTATAAAATAACTGATTTTTTTTATTTATTTCATAAGCTTCTTGCTCTTTCCCGAAAAGAAAGCTGATTTTTGTTATTAGCTAAGAATATTTAAGAACCTCCTTAATTTTCATTTTCTGGATTGGCATTCTTTTAATGACTTTTCCCTTTATCTCTAAAAAAGAATTTTGTATTTCAAAATTGACATTCTTGTTCTCCAAAAATGACTTTTTCTTGCTCCAAAATTTAATTTTAGCTGGTACAACCCTGGATGTTAATTTCTTTTAAGAGGATTTAGTTGTAACAAATTTTAATTGCTCTATTGATGTATGAATGAAGCCGATCGGATTGTATGGCGGGTAAAGCACCGAACTACAGTTTCGGGTTCAACTCCTGGTAGTCGGGGTTCGATCCCCAACTGGGCGTGGTTGTCATTGTCTGTCCCTTCATAGGGAGCGACATTGGTCACCCCCATAATAAAGAGGCCAACAAATCCGGCCTGTTGTGGCCAAAGCCTTCAGGGCACCGGCTGGCCATTGGGAAAAAAAAATGTATGAACAAATTGCTGCTGTTTTATATTTATAGGGGTATTGGAGTTGAAATTGGCAATATTATTGCTTGTGGTTTTTTAATAAATAGTAGTATTTATTTTATTTTCTTCATCTCTAATGATTTTTACATCTAGGTAATTAATTATATGCTTATTTTCTTTTTCAAAAGTGAATTGGATGTGTGTGTGTTTTCGTCTATTTATTTCTTTAAATAGGTTTTCTAATTTTTTATTTTCAACAACACAAAAACATCATCCACATATCTCCACCAAACTTTTATGGTTTTATTTAATTTTATGTATTCTTCGATTTTTCTCATTTTCCATTCTGCAATAATATCTGAAATGGGAGATCCCTTTGGGACGCCTTGTTTTTGTTTGTAAAAATTTCCGTTAAATTGAATATGAGTTTGCAAGAATTAGGTTTATGGTTCTATTGAGTGTATTAGCTATTGCTTCATTTTTATACAGTTGAGAGATATATTGATTAATTTCTTTATTCATTTCTTGTAAGTCAATGGAAGGATATAAATTAACTACATCAAAGCTTACCACGATTCTGTTTTCTTTTATTTTGTAGCCACGCAATAATTTAATAAAATCATCAGTTGAAGATAGAGAGAGATTGGATTTCGGCACAAGTTCTATTAAAATTGGGTTATATATAAAGTTAAGTTGGTAGGCAGGTCCTTCACATTTACTCACAATCAGTCGCAAAGTTAGAGGGGTTCTGTGATCTTTAACTGTACCAAATGGGCGATGATCTATTGTAGCAGAGTTGTCAAACATGGGTGAATTGTCATTTGGTAAAGTTCCATTTCAGGGCTGCCACCGCTTATCAGTGCTGAAAATAGTTGCTTTAGTAGCCTTATACACGAAAAATAGTATCCAAAATAGTATCCTTCATCCAAAAATAGTAGCATACTAATGCTTACTGTTAGTTCACGAGCACGTGTTTTTACAACAGAGGGCCATTGGAAGCTCAAATACAGGAGTGTTTCTAGCATTTCCAATCATTCTGGCTTCGTGGTTGGTAGTCTTTTTTAAAAGCATATGGGCAAATTGAAAATATGTTCTCATTAGCTGCATCTACACAGGCTAAAATGTACCGCGAAGAAAACATCGTTGATGTTTTCATACTTGCCAACTTTTGGAATTCCCAAAAGTATTCCATATCAAATAACACGGGAATTATATATTTTTTATAATTTTTGTCAAATAGTGTGCAAACGACATTTTAGATGACTTGTACTAAGCACACGAATAGCAGTTTTAATGCTTTTCATAAAATAAACTCATGAAAAACGTTTGAGTTTTACCAATCTACATATTTTAAATACTATGAAATGTTAAAATATACTTATATAAGAAACACTCTCATGAAAAATAAATTAAAATTTAGCTATTTTCATTTTAAAAAATACCAGACACAAAATTTATATAATTTTGAACATACTAGGGAAGAAAAAAGCAATTTTATAATGCATAAAAAAATAAAAAGCCAAGTTTATTTTTGCAATTAAAGTTTACTTTCAATAATTTTTTTTTTTGGGGGGGGGAGGGGGGCTAATCAAAACAACCTTTGTCTTAATTTCATTTTTATTATTTTGTATCATTTTCATTCATATTTCAATCGGTCCTCTTCAATGAAATTTTTTCTTTGTTATTTTACATTTAAAAAGCAATTTAGTTTGAAATAAGTATGTATTAAGACAAACCTGCACGAGAGGTATCTGCCTAGTATGGGGGTGCTTTGGTCGTAGGACTTTCAAAGGGAGTTCGAAATAAGAATCAATTTTTAATCTTATGGTATTGGATGTTCAAAAAATATTCACTATTGGAAAAAATATTTGTTCTTAGATGGATGAAAAAAGATTGAAGTTGGGATGCTGGTGTATACTCAATGAAATTTTTCTATCCAGAATTTTAATAAACAAACATCTGGGGCAGAAATTCAGTATTAATCTCTTAACTAAACTGCCAATTTCAGCGGTCAACTTTCCTGAATGATAAATTTCTAAAGATTAGATTTTTAAAACAAAGGCCATGATTTTATTAATTACATCCTTATTACAGCTTCTTTTGTTTCAGTTCTTTTACAATGTAAGAATCTATCATATGAGATTTGTGCTTATTAAAAATTTTAAACAACTTTGATTCGTTTTTGGTTAACATTATTTTTTTCTCAACTTTTCCACTCCTTCAGGCATCCCCTCTGCAATTTTAATTTTGCACATGTTTTTTTTTTTTTTTTTTTTTTTTTTTTGCCAGTTTCAATTTCTGATGAGCTTCCTTCAAAAGTAATTCTGCAGACTCTTGAGCTTGTTTCTATTCTTGGGCTTCTACTTTAGCTTTACACTCAAGTAATCATTCTTTTTCTTTTGAAGAGAAATTTTTTCAGGTATAGCTCCTGGAAACATGGCATTAAAAATTTCTTTTAGGTCTTCACAGATGTTAGTTATCATGTTGCACAGGACAGACTTTAATGCCCATATAAGTTCAACTTTTATAGAAGCTTCATTTTCAAAATGAAGTTGCACGTCAGAGGGCTTATTAGTTGTCCAGCTCTGTATTTCTGTAGGCAAGAGTAGCAACTGTTGGTTCCCCAACTTAACTTGTGCATTTTTTGTGTGCAAAGCAGTAACTGCATGTTGTGGCAATTCTGCAAAACCTTTTTTACAGCAGTAAATAATCTTTGTACATATAACAGCAGCTAACATTTTCGTCATCAACTTTTTTACACCAAGCTGAAATTTTGTGGCCTAAGCTGTCAGTTATGAAGAGTCAGGGGTTCTAACAGCTTTAAAATAGTTAAATGAATTTTTAGAAAGGTAAGCCTAATTTTCCAGTATTATATAATCTAATATTCAGTTTCCTCTATATTCCTCAGTAAGGGCAACCCTTTTCAATCTCTAGCCGAGGACCCCCAAAGGAGCCAGTCCGGGCTGATTATGGGTTATTCTTTTGTTGACCTTCATTTATTAAATTACCTAATTAAAAAATATTGTCAACAGCATAGGAACACACAGGGAATTGTAATAGCCCCCCCCCCTTCTCCTAAATTTATATTCTTTTAAAAATAAAGGTCAAGCCTCTTAGAGAAATTCTGCAATTCCCCCTATTTTTATTTCCCCCCCCCCAAATAATAATAATAATAATATATATATCAGGCGCGTAGCCAGGAAAATGTTTCGGGGGGGGGGGGGGGTATATGCGCCTGGAAAAAAATTTCGGGGGGGGGGGGGGGATATGAACTTATATGAGTATAAATAGACGGAATTTCATCACTAATCCAAACATTTCGGGGGGGATATATCCCGATTTTCCCCCCCCCCCTGGCTACCCCCCTGATATATATATATATATATATGGTTATGCCTGCAAACATAATAAGACAAAAATGAAACTGGAGTGATTTTACAAGTTAAATTTCTTGTAATTAAGTTTGCTTTAGCTAATTACTACTTTTTAAATTTTATTTGATTAATCGTTTCTAGTCAGACAATGTATTGTTTTTAGTTGAAAATTTCAAAGAAATTTGTTCTCAATCCTTGCTGCAAATCTGTCATTGCCATTTTGTCGTTCAAAACATTTGCACGTGTGGTTCGAAAATTGACGCAAATAAAAGTTCAAAGTCATAATTCTTAGACATAATTATTTGTTGTTAATTAATGATTAGGTATTAATTACTCTATTAATTGAACTATTGTTATGATTATTAATCAATAAAAATTAATTATGGATCAATTCAAAATTATGCCGATCAATTAGCTTAATTTTGGGGGGTTAATTAATATTTTTAGTTGTTCAACTGTTTTAAGATACTAATTAGTTTAGTTAATCATTGTGGTACAGTAGAGCGCCGAAAATCCGGACACCTAAAAACCGGAAAGACCAAAAAACCGGACATTTTTTGGATTTCAGTTTTTTCCCTTCCCTCAAAAAATAAAAATAAAATTAGATAAATAAATAAACTACAGGATGCTCAAGCATTAGACTAGTTTGTTATCATAACAATAGCGTCAATATATATATATATATATATCTATATATATATATACACACACACACATATATATATATATAGTATAGTATATATATATATATATATATATATCCAAAACCTCAGGGTAAAATCTGACTCCTGACCTAACTTTCCTTCTTTGCATTCCAAAGATTTAACTGTTATTTCCAAACAGAAACGCAAAAAGGGGGGTGGAGACACTTTCCTGTTAGTGTAAAGCATTTAAGCTTTAATAATCGGTAGAGATATTATTTTTAATTTAATGTTATTCTTTCTAAGGAGGCAAAGAAATTAATTAAACTCTTTATAACATCATTCAAGTCTGCAGTAAAAACATACATTAGCGTAAATACCATTGGAAGCCTTGTTTAAAAAAACGCATAAATAAAAATATCAGTAAGAACGTGCAACGAAGACAAGAATGTAACAACTTGTTTGGAAAGCGAAAGCTCCAGTCACAGACAAACCGGCTCCAGTCACTCCGGTGAAGGGGGGAACGTCTGCGCACCCACAATCAGTGTTTTAGTGCATGGGATGGCGATAAAAATTGCTGTTATATCTTTTTATCCTTTGATACTGGAAGATTTTTTTTTATTTTAAGTTGTGACTACGTTCACGTTATTGGGCAAGCAATATATACGCGGCAATTAGTAGGGCGCCTTTTTTTTCTTTTCTTTTCTTTTTTTTTTTAAGTGAATTCAATTGAACAATTTCTACAGTACGATCTACGGATCGCGGCGATTTCGAAAAACGTTATAAAAATACATAGTTCACGGCGAGACCCCGTAATCCATGAAGTAGCCGCTACTTTTTTTTTTTTTTTTTTTTTTTTTTTAAATGACCAATATTCCGGAAAATCCGAGAATCCGGAATCGCCGTAGTCCCGTCCATTCCGGATTTTCGGCTTTCTACTGTACTTATGTATTATCCCGGCGGTCTGCCAAGACAAGCAAATTTTTGACAAGATAAATGCTGGGCATATAAAATTATTAATGGTTTTGAATACAGTTGGCAACTCATTTGACGAAAAAATAGTTTGGCGGGAATGACTGCCAGGATAATACGTAAGTACCATCATTGTTTTCATGTAATGCTCGATCGCTTTCAAACCCAAAGTTCCTTCATTCTCGATGTCAACAATGTAGCCACGTTGTTTGCTATCATCGGTCGTCAGCAAATTAAAGAAGCTTTCTTCCGAAGCACCATGGCATAACAGCTGAGCTAGCGGCAGGAAAAAAAAAAAAAAAAAAGATGGCATCCGGGACCCTAAACTACACTCTCCCCCTAAATTATATTTTTAAAAAATCAAGTTTTCTTTAGCTAATTATGATTGCTTATGTTAATTTTAATTTACTGAAATAGATATATTGTTTTTATTCGCTAAATTATACATTAATCATGCATTGTTGCCAGTCACTGCTTACTGCCGATCTGTTGTCGTATACACAAATAATTAAAAATATAATTTGTTAACCCTGATTAATCATATTCAGTTCTATATTGCTATTTAATGACCACTTGAGTTTAACAACTCCATCATATTATGTTATCAGCGTAAACTGATGCCAAGTCTGTGCTGCTCGCCGAGCTAAAATGCCATGCTACCGGAGAAATTAATCTGTATTTAAAAAATGATATTTGTGATGCAAATAGTTAAAAAAAGGAGTATAAAAGTAACTGATTTCTTTAAAAAGTAATTTAGAAAAATGAACATCTAGTTAAATGTTCTAAATTAGACATTATTTTTCTAAATATTATCATTCTCTCTCATTTAGTTAAATGAGAAGAATAAATAAAAAATATATAACCTAAAGTACACTTTAATTCACTGTCAGTGCTTGGCTTTTTTTCTACAACCTGATCTAGCGCTTTCCCGTATACAAAGTTATTTCTTTTCGGTCCCTTCAATGACGATAAATCGGGTTTCACTGAATTAGAGAAATAATAATTAGCGGGAAAAAAAAATTACCACTTTTTTTCCTTCTCCAATCTGTTAAGACAGCAACTTCAAATAAAAAGTAATATCTTGAGCAACTTCAGGAAGAACTTGAAACTTTGTCCTCTTCAGCTGCATCCATCTGCACGTGAACAGACAGGCTTGAATTCTCAATGCTCGTGCTGTACTGGCTAGAATGTACCCTTGGAGAAGCGTGAAGTAAACATTGATATACGTAAGGTGCATACCAAGAAATCAAACCATGTTTAGTTACAAATAACTCTGTGACATCACGTAGAGTAAGCTTATTGGTTACTTATGCCTCTCAGACATTCCGTGTGATGTCACATGCTACAAACATCGCCGTAACGGCAGCTCTAAACCTTGTGATCTGAAACTCCGTAATAGAATTGGTATCTGCGATTTAAAAAAACTTCGCCTTTTTCCGATATTTTTTTTTTAAATAGTCACTTTTAGGCCTATTTTAAAGAAAATAGTCGCCTTTTGCAGAAAATAGTAGTAAATAGTCGCCTTTTAGTCATCGATGGCAACCCTGCATTTGTTATGAGGTCTTTGATTTTTCTCTTTATAATAATGATTGGATCTTTTTATGATTTTTCAGTATTTCATTTTTCTTGCTGCAGTTTCAAAAAATATTTTTCTTTATCCATTATTACAATTTTACCAGTTTTATTAGAACTTAGACAGGTTATTTTATCATTTTCTTTTAAAGCTTTTAGACATTTTCTGTCTTTTGAGTCCTTTGACTGTGTTTTTAGTTTATTTTTCATCAATGCTTGGGAGATTTTCAATGGCTGTTTCAGTGCTTGCTAGTATATCATTGAAGTCTATTTCTTCATCTAAAATAAACTTAGGTTATAAATTTAAGATGTTTTCTTGGTAATTGGTAAGTACTGAGGAAGATAATTTTGACAATTGTTTTTCTTTATTATTGGACTGCTTCTGGTTGTTATGCAATACCATACTGTAGAGGAATAGCCTTTAAAATAGCAAACGTATCCGCCAAAAAAGGAATCTACATCTTCATCAAACCTAGTAAAAACATTTTTTATAGAATCAGAACAGATTAAAGGTAAACCAAGAAGAAACAGGAGGCATCTATAAAATTAATCTTAAATATGAAGAAAACAATAGGTCCGGATGTTATATTGGAGTCAAGCTACAGTCTGAAACAAAAAGTCATAGAAATAATAAATGACACCACGTGATGAACAACACTACACACGCACACATCAACGAAAGTTGGTGTGTGTGGCGGAAGCACAATAAAAGTATGAAAGAAGCAACAGTCAGTGAAACACCTGATGTTGGCCATGTGCATGGCCAAAAGTGCTACTGTATACGGAAAAGGTATTACAATGTGTGTGTGTGAAAGTTTAATTGAATCCACATTTTCATCTTGTTTATATACTTTTTCTTTTTAGACACCTACGTAGCAGTATTGAAACCAGTTGAAGTTTTTTTTTTATTCACCTGTGTAGTTGAATTCTTGTGATAGGGAGTTAAAGTCTCATCAATTGTCTTCAGAGCCATTTAGAACATAGTCTACTTAGTTCCTGGCAAGAAAGAGGAGGAAACATTAGGCCTTAAATTGCCATTTTTTTAAGTGTGCCACAGTATTAAAAAAATTGTTTATTTTGTTATCTTTTGAGATCTGTATAGAAAGTATTTAGCATAGTGATCTGAATTTGTTTATGAAGCAAAAGCTTGTTGCACCATGACATTTGAAAGTTTATTCTGTGTTGTGGAGATTCTTCTCGAGTGCCATTTATATACTTTACTAAGTTTAGCACAGTTAAAAATTAAGTATGTTAATGTGCTAATTTTAAAAATCTTTTAGAATGAAGATGAACTGTAAATAATTAGATTTCAGAATGTATTTTTTTAAATCTTAGTTGCATGGTGTTTTTTTATTTATGAAATTTGTATGGAAGAGTTAAAATTTTTATGTGTTGAAGTGTTTCTCTGATTAGGCTTTTAGTGATAATTGTTAAAAATATATTTTTTTAAAAAAATTTAAGCTTATTTAAAAGTGTTGGTTTATATTTAAAAACAAATGTTTATTGTTGTTGCTCTTCATTTTGTAATTTTGTATATTTGTACTTTTATATTTTTCTTGGATCTTATTTAATTTAGAGTTGCTGATGCTCTTGTAATATTTATGTAGAGCTTGTCTTTTGATCAATTATCAAGTTTAATTAGTAAGTTCTCCATAATTTGATATAAATGCTGAAAGTTGTAAACTTTTACCAAAATAAATAAATAAGTAAATAAACTGATCATAATTCCCTCTTAGAACTGAACTTCCCAATTTCTTAGAAGTAGATGCAAAAAGGTATATTTTAATACTTGTTCCTGTAAAAACATTTAGCAACTTAATTGTCCAAAATTTACAGGTTTCAATTATTTATTTTATTAAGCAACAGTTTTAGTATGCATCTATATTCATTTGATTCTATTCTTGACAATTTGATCAGGTAAAGTGTCTGATTTTATTAAGCACCGGGTACTGTGCAGTTTTTTATCAAACAAATTTTTAAACTAATGGAAAGGAAAGTAAGAAACTAAAAAAATATTGTTTTTGAATATAGAAATTTATATCTTTAATTTCTTTTAATAAATAGTGTGTGGGAAAGGAGGGGGGGCCTTTTACCATAAAGTTAACAAAATAAATTGCCAAAAAGTTGATTCAAGAGATATGAACAAGCTATTTTAAAATTCCTCTTTTTTATATGCTTTGTTTAGATATGTAATTGGTTTATACAGCTTCCAAGAGTTTCTGAACTGTGCTGTTTTCTTGGGAATGTTATTTGCGCTACTTAAGGTTTTCATTATTTATACTCATTATTAATTAGTTTTACTTGCTTGATTTGAAAAGTTCTCTTTCTGGTTATGTTTTTGAATGTTAATTTTATACTAGTCTGTTCTGTACATCATTTCAGTTTGCATTTAATTAAAATATGTAAATATAAGTATATACACACACACACACACACACCAATATCAGTGGCATATTCTTGCTATCTGTGCAACCTAACAAATATCAGTTTTTATAAAAGTATTAGCCTAATACTCTGGAGTTGATGTATTTTAATCATACCAATAAGAAAAAATAAAATCTGTGAAGAGAATTAGCAAAATATTCTGTTCCCTTTAATGCTCTTTGCATAGAACTGGTAAAGCCTTCGTCATGTTGCAGTGGGTGTATCCAATGCACTGGACACAAGCTGCATTTCAAAATCGCTCAAGACTTTACTGCAACTGTGATATAGCTTTGACTTTTATTTTTTCTTGTTCATTTTTATAATAAGGCCACAATGCATTTGTTTTTAAATGCATTCTTAGTTTGTCTGTTATATTTCATCCTTTAAGTTGTCAGTGTTTGCTGTGAAAAAGTATTTTCTTAAGTTAAAATAAGTGAATATCAATATTATCAATATATCATATCAATATTATTAATGAACTGTTAGTTCACTGATAAATTTAGTTTATGTAAGTTAGCTTTAAAAATTAGGATTACTCATATTTTTCTGCCTGTTTATTAATAATTTATTTCATTATGTTTTTGCAACTATACAATTTCATACTTAATGTTTAATCTGTGGCACAAGGACTTTGAGATTACAATGTACGTAATTAAGTAATTTTGTTTAATCACCGTCAAAGACCAATTTCTCCTTCACCATACATTCTTACTTATACTTCAAATACATACTAGTGAAATATCCCCCCCTATGGAAACCATTATATACTGCTGATGCTTTTATATATACATTCAAATAAGGTTTAGGAATTCATGTACTTTTGAATATTTTAATAATTTTCTGGTTTTATAAATATTTCTATTCATAAAAATTCCTTTTTTGGAAACCAAAAGTTGATTTTCTGACCATCAGTAGGGGGGGAATTAATGGTTAAATAGGTTTTAGGCATTCATACTGCATAAAGACTATTTATATTATGATATTGCTTGTAAACAGAGTTGAAACTAAAAGCAATTTCATAAATTAATTGTTAAATGTAAATTTCTGTCCAATGCAAGGGTGCAGACTTACATTACTAATAATATCCAAATTGATGTACAGCTACAGAAGGTGGGTGGGTGAGCTGACCTGCCCTTTATTTGGCTGTCATTTGTCATACAAAGAAGTACACCCAGTGATTGGAAAAACTTTTTTTTGTAGTGAACTGCAATTATTTTTCACAAATGTAGCTAACTACAACTACTTTTGAAGTTTAATCACTCTACTTAACTTAAGCAGACAAATTTTGTTAAAGGATTCACAATTTACATTCGCATTTAAGTATATTTATATTCTTATTAGGAAAACAATTGATATATTAGTTATAGGAAACAATTGCTCTAATTAACAACTATTGCTAAAACTAATTAAATTCTGAACTCTGTTTTTGTTTGTTTGTGTTGTGGCAAAACTGTGCAAGGGCTATCTGCCAAGATTGGGGGTTGCCTTGGGCTAACCTTTCTAACGTGTATTCTTGTGGCATTTTTAGAAAACCGACAAAAACTCTAGATTGTTAGATCTACAGCCACACAATAGGCCAAGCCAGAATGCTGAACCTTCGTACTTCAGCCGTCTGCCATTTTGAATATCTTATCCACTTGGCCATGGTGGGTCAATAACTCTATGAAATCACAATTTTGACTACATACATATGTTAAACATACAGTTTGTATAGTCATATAGTCCTTGATATGTATAATATAGAAATATTTAGAAATTATTTTTTTAGGCTTTAAAATACTACTTCTATTAACAAACAACAGGTTTTGGGAAGGATAATTTTTATTCAAGGTATTCAGTTTCAACTAATATGAATTAAATATTTTTAGAAATTTAGCTTTAAAATCTCTCTACCTCTCTCTCTCGTTTTTTTCAATTTCCATTACATGTATCTGTAATTTAAAATCTTCGGACCACTAAAAGAAAATAACCGAATTTTATAAAACCATGAAATCAATATGAAATATAATAATCCTGACATTATTAAAATAGTAAAGGCTTCCTGTATTAGATGACTAGGCCATATTTATAGATTGTGATGATTCTATCCCCACAAAAAAATATCTCTCTCCAGAATAGAGGGAAAACGTCGAAAGGGAAGACCCCCCCCCCCTGCTAGATGGTTAGATAGCATAGAAAAAGACCTTAAACTGTTAGGGGCGAACCGATGGAAAGCTGTTGCGCCGGATAGCGTCAGGTGGAGAAAGCTTGGAGAGACAGCCTTGGCCTGTAACAGGCTGTAGCGCTTAAGAAGAAGTATCTGCAATTATTTTAAATCTTCATTGATGCTCACCCCATCTTATACTTTGCAAAGCTATTTTGTTTCTGAATGCAAATTTTGCTTTACTCTTTCTTAATGGCTAACATCTAATTTTATTTTAAAATCATCGTACAAAAATTACACTTAGCACTTCCTTTTCTTAAAAGGATGAGCACAAAATCGGATTATATATCCAGTTAAAAAAATTATATATATACATATATTGCACATTAATTTTTTAATTTCTTGTTTACCACTAAGAGTGGAACTATTATGTAGTAATAATTTTTTATTAAACTAATCCCATTTGACCAGATTTTATTTTTTTTTTAATTAAAACAATTGTAAACAGTGTGACTCCTATAAAAAAAAATTCTTTTTGTATCAGAACAACCTAGAGGATAAAACAGAAATTCAAATCAGGGAGGAATGAAAATAGTTTGGGTTCTGTATTTGAACACTGTAATGTTGCTTTTTGTACAGTAACAGTATTCATCAATACTGTGCATGTGCCAGTTACATTATCCGTGAGCTGGCATCTTCACCTAAGTATATACAGCGACTCCTCTTAAATCGGACACTTTAAGAGTTCCCTCGAAAAATATCCAACTTATAAAGTTATATTTCAATACTATGGCCACTTTCCAATCCCCACAAAAATTTTTATCTTAGTAAAACCTCCCAAGTTCGGGACACCTACCTGTATTAAATTCTTTGCTGCATGCATGTACATGATTTTGATTCCAGAAAAACAACAACAAAACAAGTGTTGCATACCTTTGTTGGAAAACTTATTCCTTTAACTGATTCAACTGTTATGTTTTACAGTAGAAAAGTTTTTTGAGTGAAATTGCTAAATATGAGGTCTTTGCTAAGCATTGAACTTGGAAGAAAGGCCTGCATGATCCATCACACAACAGCAGTGATGTGACTAAAGTAACATTAAAAGTAGTTACCAGAATTGTCTACAAACTAGTAATTTTTTTTTATCGCCTTACTTTTTTTTAATTAGCATACTACACCACACAACTACCAAAAAAAAAAAAAAGTTGCGACTAGTATAATTTTGCTACTTGTAATGCATTAGTTTTAACCCTTGTTTATACCAATCCTTTAGGAATAATGTACACTTTAATCTGCTGTATATAAAATTTGCACAAGGACCATCTCTGTACTTAAATAAGTTCTTTGTTTTTTCAAAGGTGACACTTAATTTTCACTTCATGTTTAAAAAAAAAAAAAAGAAAAATCATTTTAACCCCAGATAACAATTTCTATACATTTGAACTTAATGAATTATGAGCTTCTAAAACATCCCAATGTTGAAATATTTTTTCATCATTTAGGAAGTTAATTTTTATCCCTATTATTGCAATTAAACAGCTCAAACATTATTATATTTTTTAATAAAATATTAATTATGAAATTAATATTTAAAAAAATATGAATAGTGACCTAACCAAAGTTTGACAGAAATAGATACAGAACATAATTTTATATAGCTGTGCAAAATTTTGTGTTTTTATGCTCGGTGGTTGATTTTATATTAAAAGTCTTATTTTTGTGAGCTGTATCATTTTATCAAGTGTCAAGGTTTTTCTCCCCCCCCCCCCCTCCTAAAGTTATGTAAAAGAGAAAAATAAATATAATGTGTGTATGTGTGGAAATTTTAACTCATGCATCATAAGAGAATATGAAAAGTAAGCCTTTGTCACCAAACTTCATCAGTGTCTGACAGTTCTGGGGAGTGACCAGGAAATTTGAGCATATATATTTGCTCTGGTGATAGTGGCCAGGAAAACTGAGCATGTATATTTTTCAACAATACATTGCGATAAAAAATCCTACTATATAGTTACCCTGATTCCTGACTCTGTAACAACTCCAGGCAACCACTTCAATATAAATATTTTACCACCATTACTCCAAGATTAAAAAGCACTAAAAATCATAACATCCTCACCATTTACACGATCCGCTTGAAATTTTCATAATTATATATAAAAACAATCTGTGCTACTTTAAAAATCTGAAAATCCACCCATTCACTAATTTTTAAGTGATTTTTTGCTATTTTCAGCTTTATTTTATTTCCAAGAGTAAAAAAGTAAATCATTTGAGTGACAAAATGAGTTGTTGCAATTGGCATAACATCATATTCATCACGGTCACTAGGCTTTGAAAGGAAAGTGGGATTCCAATTTGTTTAAAGAGTACATAGTTTATTTTTTTTTTCCACAAATAAATTGTATTCATAAGAGTGGTTGTGTACACAAAACGAAATCTTTTGAATTCAAAAAGCCGTGCGTTTCTAGAAGAGCATGAAATTTGATTTGGGTATATAATAAAAATTGAACATGAACTTATTTATTTTAGCTGGGTGGAAATGAACTATATTGGCCAATTGATTAAAGCACTGTCAGTTAAAATATAAGTAGAAAAATTCATTAAATTATAAATGATGTACTCTGTAATTTGAGTTAAATTGAGACTGTAATTTCAAATCAATTTCAATCAGTTATTTTCAGCTTGTGCTGTAATTAACAACTAATGCAAGTTATCAATATCAGGATCACTTTCCTAATCAGATCCCTGGAAGTATGTGTATATGTTTATGAGAAAGTAAAAATACACACATACTTATTTAATGTTTAATCTATAGAATGAGAGCCAGGGACATAGGAACAGGAGAGCTGTGACTTTACTCTCCCTGAAATATTTTAGATTGGCTTAGCTCCCCTGAAGAAATTAACACATCTGTTTACGATACATTGTTTACCTCAAACCTGATTTCAAAAAGTAGTCTACTTTTTGTAGGAAATTCACATAATAAACAACAGAGAGAGAGGGGGAGGTAGTGAGCATACTTGCTTGTGTCTTCACCCTTTTTCTCGTTGTTTACAAACCTCTCCATTCTGATTCCTGGATAGATGTAGAGGAATAATTAAAATGGTTGATATAACTATAAAAACTTTGTATGCATAAACAACATATAACACACATAACTAGGTACTTATAAATTTGTATGATCATTTTGGCTGTCAGCACCAGTGGCGTAGCCAGGATTTTCTTTCGGGGGGGTCCAAAATTTTTCCTTCGAATATCATGTAGTTAAGATGAGCGGGGGGGGGGGGGAGTTTGTATTAAAAAATGAGTTTTGACACTAGAAATTAAAAAATACAACAGAAAATATAAAGAAACTTACATAATGCTTGTGAATTCTTCTCTATTTTGGTAAGCAAAGGAAATAAGTGACATTTGATGTATAACTTATTAATTTTGTTTAGTTGATAAATTGAAAGTTGCACCATTAGTGAGAACAGAACAGTAAGTATCTATGGAAAATGTCTCATTAATGGAATAAATCTTAAAGAGTTCTGACAAAATTAATTTAAAATATAAATCCTTTTTACCCTAAATAATAAGTCTGACTATATCTTGGGAATTTGATGTTTGAAAAGCTTTAAAATTGTTCGATATGATTTCTCAATAATCAATTAAGACTAAACAGGAATTTATTTTAATTATCTCGCTTTCTATCAAAACTAGGAACATAAAATAACTATCATTAGATTCATCCTATAAAACTATTTCAGAATGATTGTACGTCTAGGATTGTTTTTATATTTCAGTTTTTATTCTATATTCTAAATTTTATATTTAATATTTTACACTATCTAATGAGCTATTTACACAGAATTTACAAACTTAGGGAGCTTGCTTATTAATGCCAATAAAGAACGCACGCGATGGCTATAATAAACCTATACGAGGAATACCTTGTGTGGAGGTCTTTCTAAAGGTACCTATTATGTATTTATGCTATATTCGAAGAAAACTACACGATATTCGAAGAAAACCACACTTCTAAATCATTTTTATCTTAACTATAAAAATGTTTCTCTACTAGTACAAATATAAAATAATAAAGAATGAAGATATAAATGTGGACAATCCTCAATTAAGATTTTTTGACATAGATAAAATTTATTAAATTTTAACTCATGGTGTAGCCTCAATTGTCCGTATGATTATTTTAATTATTGGTATTTCATACAAAAAAATAAATAAATAAGAACAAATAAGTAAAAAATAATTAAATAAATACATAAAGAAACTTACCTTAGTCTTCTTTTGTGTGATGTTGAATTCTCTCGACAGCAAGAATGTAAAAATTCTATAAAAAGAAATTCGTCTCAAAGCACACGGAGTTCAACCTCTATGCCGAATTCTACTGTCTCGTAGCAAAAGTTTCATTCCTCGGCAGAACACATGCAGTTGTTCTCAAATAATTAGTTTCGCTGATAGCAACATACTCAAGCATACACGACACCAGCGACCAGCGTACGGTGGGTCTTGTAACATATTTGTTAACAGGCATTCAGATTTTGTTGTGTGGATCCTATCCCATACAGATCAAAGAATATACAGATGCTTAAAACTGAGATTGCATCCCAGCATGCCCTGGAGATGCCATTAATCTTATAACTCTTTTGTAAGTTCAGGAAATGATCTGTGAGTGGACAATGTCTAGTCTATTCGAAGGCTCCTGGATGTCTGGTTTATAGTTTGAGCTTTAGTTTAGTCTAGGTGAAAACCGGAATCATTTTTGTTCCAATAAGCTAAGCGGTTCCTTTTCCCGCGGCTTTTGACCTTCTGGTTTCAAAACTGTATTCCGCAGGGAGGGAGGGGTGAAAAGATTATTTCATTCTTAAAAGCGGAAAGAAAAAGTTGTCGTCAAATTTATTTGGGTTTCTTTCTATGATGACTAGTGCCCACCCAGCTCCTCAAAACATCATAATACAACAAATGACAGTGCAGGTAACTGATTGCCCTGTATATGGTGTGTACTGGTTTTTCCCACTAGAGACTAGAGAGTAACTTATCACTGAGAAGTTTCACGGTATATATACCATTTAAGAAAATAGGGATAAGCTCCTTTTTCCTCTGTCTGTCTCTTTCATTTCGGGTCCAGACCCCCCCCTTGGCTACGCCACTGGTCAGCACACAGTCTCACATAATTCTGTATATGATTGTATCAATTTATAAGTGCCTTTTTATATGTGTTATTATTCAAAGTTTTTATTTATGTCATCTTTTAACACCAGTTTAAGTGTTTCTCAATAAAGTGGTTGTTCCACGTATGATACCAGTTGTCTTTTAGGGTTAAAATCATGTTCAATTTTTTTTATAATGGACATTTGTCTATTAAAATTGGTCAATAATGCCACCAAAAATGCAGTTTTTTTATAACTCCATGATGTGCCCCCAGCTCCCCCTACTTTGCAAAGATTTTAATCTACTGATGAGAACTGTAAAGTTACAGTGCAATTATGTAATTTCTTGTCCTCCCCCCTCCATATATTCTCATATATACAGTGGCCGCCGCCTAAATGGATCACTGGTTAATTGGATCAGCCACTTTATAGAATCAAATCGCAGAGAATGAAAAGGAATTACTCTTTTCAAAGCCTCAATCAATGGCACGAGCGTGATCCAATTAAGCGGCGGCCACTGTACTTAAAAAATAATAATAATAAATCCTCAAAGGCAATTTACTTGCCCATTAGTCATATGCCACTATTAAGGCCTGAAGTATTAGCCATTTTCGTATGGTAGCACCCAGTAGGCAGCCAACATTACCCCTTATGAAGGGATAGACAAGTTAACAACCAAGCCTGAGCCAGGAATCAAATGCAAGCCCTTGTGATAGAATGGTTCATTAGCTACTGCATACCCTGGGTGGTACTTAAAAAATTTAATGGAATGAGATAGGCCACCTTTGGAGATTAGCATATGCCACTGGATATGTATGTATATACAGGGTGTCCAATGGCTATTTCCTAAACCGTTAGTCAGAGGCACATTGTCCAAATTGCAAAAGTGCTCTAAATTGTATAATCGGTTATATCCGAAACAATCAAAGTCAATAAATCAACTCCTATAAAAATTATGAAACTGAAATTTTTATACAGTCCCCAGTCCTATAATATATATTTAGGAAAAATTTCTTTTTCATGCACAATTAAAAAAAGTTCGCCCTTCTACAACCAAAATTCACAGAGTTATGAAGCAGCAAACATTATGACTTAGATCACTTTTCCACATTTAAAAATGTCGGTAAACCATTAGGGGTAAATTACGGTAAACCATTAGGGGACCATATAAATATTAAAATGTTAAATTATAGGTTATAATTTCATTTTCTGGCATAATGTGGACAAATAAGCAAAACTTTTTAAGCAAAGGGTTATAGTCAGGCACAATAAAAATGCCTAATCCAGGATCAGACTTTATAAGTCTTATATATATGTGTAGCATGCAAATGTGTAACACTGAGTATACTACACAAAGTACACGAAGAGTTTTCTACATGGGTGCATATTTGCATTGCAGCCGAAGGAAGCTAACTTGAGCAAATGTTGCGCTAACAAGATTTGTAGTTTCTAAAATGCATATATTCATACTGTAAAATGTTTCATTTTCTAATTTAATGTTTAATGAAGTGCTTCATTCTCTTGTTTTTGTATTTTAAGTTATTTAACACCAGTTCATTAAAAAAACTCTTTAAAAAAATTCTATTTTTAGTATAAGCTATATTTTTATGTTAATTTATTGGATACACATAATTAAACATTAATCTTCTTTATTGCAATCTACAATCGTAAAATAGTTGATGAAATTGCTAATAAATGTTACTAGGCTCAAAACAATGCACACTAATTTTTCTCAAATTTATTTTGCATACTACCCCTATTTCGCACCTTGAAAAGTGCTCTAACTTTAAGCAGCTGTAACTTGATGGATTTTGGTCGTAGAAGGGTGATTTTTGTGTGCATGAAATTATTTAAGGAAAAAATTTCTAAATATAACTAATAGGACTGGGAGGCTGTACAAAAATTTAAAATTTCATAATTTTTATAGGAATTGATTTATTGACTTTGATTGTTTCTGAAATAATAGATTATACAATTTAAAGTATTTTTGCAATTGGAATTATGTGCCTCGGACTAACAATTTAGAAAATAGCCATTGGGCACCGTTAGCACTGGACACCCTGTATATATATATATATATATATATATACACACAAATAAGAGACACCTGTAAAAAGTTCACAAAAAAAGTGGAGTATTTTATGAGTCATTGCAAATTATACTGCAATCTAGTGAGTGAAAAACAGCATACATGGCGAAATCAAATTTTTCCACTATAGGCAGTAAAATTAGTACTTGCATTCACTACATTTATTTATGATTGATTGAATATACCTTTGCAATTAAAGAACAGAAATGAGGTGTAGTCTCTGAGTTTAACAATTCAATGAGTTACTCTTTTGGCTTTTCATGTTATTTATGTTACTTAATGTATGACTTCTCTCTTATCATACAATTTATCCTGGTATTAATGTACTCTTATCTTTTTATTAGATAGAACTTTCTTTTTAGGTCTCAACCGAAACATTACCATTAATTTATGAAAAAAATTGTTTAGAAAATAGGTTTTTTAAATAATCAAATTATAAATACTTTGTTACAGTGGCATTCATAGGGGAATTTATGGAATTTCCACCTTCTCCCTACCTTGATCCCAGATCTAACCTGTTCGCTCCCATATTGAAGGGATCGGAATTATTGTTCTGCACCTATCAGTACTTCCAGTGATTGATTTTGAATGTCCTTATCAGACCAGGACCAACAATGAGCACAGAAGAGAACCTTTATAAAAATTCATTGTTCCTTTACAACAATGGGTGTGAACAGGTTAAGCAGCTATCCTGCTTTCGGAGGGATTTTAATTCACTTTCCTAATCAGATCCTTGGAAACAGACAAAAAAAATGGCATGGTCTATGCTTCTCATAGTAATCATATTTCTTCTCCCTTGCGGAAGGGATGAACCTCAAAACTTATTCATCACCAATAACATATAACCAGAAGCTAACTTTCAAGTACTGCTCCCATGATGATTGTCTCATGCAGGTGTTTTATCTGTAATCTGTGGTCCTGATGAGGAGTGGGAAGGTTTCTGTGTATGCTACTGTAAGGTGAATTTTAAATTGTGATCATGCATTTAAAATTGTTATCTGGTGCTTTGACTGTAAGTGTCTTGAATTATTTCTACTTATACATAACCTTATGTTGTTTATAATAGAGTGAGAGAAGGTATAATATTACTGTTGAATCTCATTTTTATTTTCTTGTGTTCATTTTATTGGAATCTAAGTATATATTTTTTTTGCAACTGAATAAAAATAAAATGGATACTTCATGATTTTGATGTCTTGTTATTGTATATAGTTATTTTCCATATTGTTGTTTTGACGGTGGCAGATTTCCCATTAGGTGTATGCCTAAAGCCCCACGCCTTTGCCCATGTTTACCATTTTTTAATGTAAGGATAAAGAAGTAAAAAAAAAACACGGCTCAATTTTTAAAATTGCATATTTCCCTTTTAAAATGTTCATAGCATCGCTGATTTATTAGTCTAACATAATTTAATTCTGTGGCTATGGAAAGAGACGGAGGGGGTTAGTCTTAACTTAAACTGGCTGTCAGCGGCTCATGTTGGTGTTGTTGCTTACAAACTTGGCAAGGTGTTCCTTCTTTCAGGGTTGGGTAGAAAGGTAATTGCAAAAGAAGACTGAATAATGTGAATTTGATGCAGATGAAAATTGGGTCCATTTTTCAGTCACTTCACAAAGTTACAATCAATTAAAAGAGCCCTTTATTGGCATTTTACCATATATTTTAATGTTTTATTAATTATTTAACAAAAAAAGGTGACTTTTATTAAAAATTGGTATAAAAATTCACAAAAATAGGACCCTGGAAGAAAATATTCCTGAATTGACCCCAGGCGAGGCAAAATTTTTCTTGAATATGAAAATATATATAATAAAAAATCTTACTTAAAAATTAGGAAATTCACCCGCTCTCCAATTCTTAGCAGTCTTCTGGAAATTCTGACCGCTATGCATCTGATACAGTAAAAAAATGAATGATATATTTCTTTATTGCATTTAATAATTTGACATCACGAGTTTAAATTTCCATTAGATTTGACATAAAAATTACCTCACGTGAGGAATAATTTGCCAAGTTTGAATTTCCTTAAATTGGATGGAATCCATTAACCATTTGGATTATTTATATTGACCCTTTTCAGGAAAACAAAATAAATGTGTATTGGCTCCCATGTTGCAATAAAGCAGTTACATGACCTACAGATGACGTCAAAATCATAAAAGAATTCCTTTCTGCTAGAAACTGATTGGACAAAATTGAATGCTTTTATCACTTTGCTGTCATCCATAGGCAAAGTTCTCTTACAACTGCCAAAGTTTATCCGTAATTTCGATGGTTTTTTCTATTTTCTGTGTAAACCATAGATATAGGAATTACATGATTGAGCAAGGCGTGCAACCAAGGGAGGGGGTTTTTAGGGTTAAAAACCCCTCCCTGGACAAACTTTTGTTTTTTTAATTGTGTGTAATAAAAAAATCACTAGGCAAAAAGTCTACTCCTTGTGTTTACAACGGAGGAAATTAGAAACTTTACTTGAGAAAAACGTTTTTTTTTTTTTTTTTTCAAAACACAAAAGTGAACTCCAAAAACAAATTAGCAAACTGGATCATCTACCAAAACTGCAACACTTAAAACAGCTATGTGCCACTAGATGGATTAAAAGGCATAACAGTGTATGTGTGTTTTTCGAATTGATAGAACCAATTCTCCGTGCTGTGCAGAAAATCTGTGAAATTCAAAAACTTTCATTTTATGATTTCATTGTCTATCCTGCAAGAGGTATTCACTTAGTCTATCTCTGAGCAAATATTTACAAAACGTCAAGATTAATCTGTCAGATGCAGTTGGATATGTTACAGATGTAGATACAATGAAAAAAAAAGCACCCTAACATAGTAAATGATTTCTACCATATTTATTTCAGCCAGTAAACTGTGTGAAGAATTTAATATTCCTATAAGCATGCCAAATGTAGTAGGTCGGCAAATTAAGCAAAGCAGCGTGCCGTCAGGTACTCTAGAAGAATATTACAGGAGATCTGTATACATACCATTATTAAACACTTTTATTCGCCAACTTGGTGCAAGATTTGTGGATCAAAAGAACATTTTGAATTCCTTTCAAAACTTGTTACCTCAGTGTATGACCCCAAATATGGAAAAATATAATGTAAAAGGTATTTTAGAACTGGCCACTATGTATGAAATAGAAGAAGGCTCCGTGAGAGGTGAATTCTCCATGTGGTATCGAAAGTTAGATCACCAACAAATGCACTAAAAGCCTTTTAGATATTTGCAGTCGGAAAATACTTCCTAATATCTATAGTCTGTTTCAAATAATGGCCACATTAACAGCAACAAATAGTACCAGTGAGTGTTCTTTTTTAACACTTCGCCTTTTAAAAGCGTACCTTCGGACCACAACGGGTAAAAGCACACTGAATGGACTATCGATGTTGAACATCCACAAAAATGTCCATGTTAGCCCAAAGAGGTATTGAATGAACCATGGCTCACGGAGAAAAGTACAGGCTGTCCAAAACAAAGTTGCCAGAAAGTTTTGAACTAAAGTTGCAAGAGCTTGATAGAAAAATAACAAACTGTCACAAAAGTAACGCCACGGCCATTGGCTGTAATGTTGTAGAAAAATCACGAATCCTAAAATTGAGTAGCATGATGCTTTCAAAAGTAGCAAACTTTGCGAAAACTATCCCTGTTGCCAACTCTGCCGGAGAAAATGTGGCTCAAATCTAAGTTAAAAGTATCCAGAAATGGCTAAAAATGTTTTCAAGCTGAGAAAAAAAAAAAAAAAAAAAAAATTACCGTTTACGTGCTTGTGCTGCTGAAATATGCTTATCTGCTAATGCTCTTTTATGCTTTTCACACTTGCGTCGTTCGCGCCGGTTTGACGACGCTCGCGCCAGTTGTGTTCACACTTGAAACGATTTGTCCTGGGTTACTAGATTTTAGTGGGTTGCTCGATTTGGCTTGCTATCTCTTTTGGCTGATAAGAAAGATATTATTAAATAATTCACTTCAGTTCAAGAAGACTTTGCATCTGAAAAAACACTCAAAATACTGGTGTTAAACGATAAAGTAATTAAAAAACTTTGTAAAAAACACACATAAGAAGTAAAAGGAAAAAGGATACGCGTTTCGTTCAAAAATTGTTTTGAACTTCTTCAGTCCAAGCCCTTTGACGTAAAGAACACAGGGAACTGAAAAGAGAAATTTCTTTTCAGTTCCCTGTGTTCTTTACGTCGAAGGGCTTGGACTGAAGAAGTTCAAAACAATTTTTGAACGAAACGCGTATCCTTTTTCCTTTTACTTCTTATGTGTGTTTTTTACAAAGTTTTTTAATTACTTTAAGACTTTGCATATTTATCTTAATAGAAACCAAATTTTTAAGAATATAAAAATTTTCCTTATTTAATTTTTTGTTTCATGAATGGTTTCTAATTATTTTAATTGTTAAACAAATATTTTTAGAATCGGATAAAACTATTTTGTAATTTCAGACCATGTTCAGATTGCTTGACTCTTGAGGTGGCAGGTGGCGAATGTAAATAAACAATGTATATCCACAATGCATTCATTAAATAAACATCGATTTTGTCTATAATGTGTGGATTACGATTTATGGATTACGATTACGAATTATGGATTACGATTTATACTATTATGTGTGGATTTTTTTTCTTTTTTCAAGGAAAAATAATATAATACTCAAAAGGAGTTTTATTGGGAGGATAAATATTAAAATTTACTCTTTTGTTTCTAAGAGATAAAATTATTCATTATAATATCTAGATAGCTTTATAATATTAAATGAAGTTCATTAATCATTACCATTTGAATAGTTATTGATCATTTATCCTTACTCTTTAATTTTAGATAACTGCACTCATTTGGTAATTCACTTAAAAATTAAAATGTGGAATGCTATAAGCAATATTATAAGAGTTATCACCAACTTCCCCCCATTTTCTCTTTCAACAATTATGATTCCAGTGGCGTATGCAAGGGGGGGGAAGGTTGGGGGTTCAACCCTGCCCCCCCCCCCTTGTCAAAAATTTTTTAACAAAATGTCCATAAATTTTCATTTTTTAGCTTAAATACTATGCATTTTAATGCAAAGTTATGTCTATAACCCTCCCTTGAAGGAAGTCTGCATACACCACTGTAAAATTCTATTTACTCTGAAGATTTCTGTGACTATTTCTGGTTATAAAATTTAAATGAGACTAATGTTTTAGTCGTTTAAAATCTTTTCTACGGTAAAATCATACAAGCCGGTGTGCACCCCATGGCAACCGCCAAGCTCCAGCGACTGTCGCCAACCATTTTGCACGACCAGCAAAGTCAAAGTATTTTACCATATTAAAATTGCACATATATTCCACTTACAAAAACATTAAAACAAAACAAAATGTCCGTATTTAACCAAAAGAATGTCTGCAAATTCAGTAACGGGCAATTTAAAATGAGCAAACTGTGGACCATTTTTAACTAAAAAAAATACAGTAGATTAAGCAACCTAGTTGTAGAGTTATGCAACCAGTGGACCGTTTTTAACTATCACCACCAACTGTGTATCACTATTAACAGAAATATAAGTAAAAAAAAAAATCAGTGGTCTTGAAAAAGTAGTTGAGATGGATGAGAGCTTATTTACAGAACGAAAGAACAATGTCGGAATTAGAGGCATACAGACAATATAAAAACATTATTTACAGTTTATCAAAATTCCATGCAATTCGCTTCAGTAATTATATTTTTACAGTATCATGTAATCAAAAATTAACGTAAATTAAGATCACAAATTAAACAATCCATTAAGACGGTTTGGAAAACAAACCATTATTTATTCAATGAAATTATCACGATATGATTAATATGCGATCCACCTGATGTAACCACATGCTGAAAATGAGACTCGCGTCTCGTTCTGCTAGATTTCATTTGAGCAAAAGAGGCATGTCGTTCTCTATAAACCATATCTTTCAAATGTCCCCACAGATAAAAATCACAAGGATTAAGTTCCGGTGAATGTGGGGGCCAAGAGTTGTCGAAACCTCTGCTTATGACTCTGTTCGCACCAAAGGTATGTAGCAATTTTTTAACAATGTTAGCAATGTGAGGGGGTGCTTCATCCTGCATACATACCGTGGTTTCTAAACAATGTCTCTCTTGCAATGCTGGAATCAATTGTTCTCTCAACATCGCACTGTAGCTAGTCCCTGTAACACTACAGCATTTGGGACCACTTGGAGTTGGGGTTTTTCACGTTTAGCGTATTGGTTGCTTGTTCCCCATATCCTGCAATTATAAACATTTATACAACCTGATAGTGTAAAACTTGACACTCTACTCAAACACAAAAGAGACACTGTTAATGGGAATTGAACAATATTTGCCTCTACCATCCAAAAATTTTTTAAGTTCACTATAACCGAAGTCATAGTTCACTAAAACCAAAAAATGCTATGTACATTTCTAATGTATGTGAATCAGGACTAAGGAAATGTGTTCACTGTATTTGAAAGTTCACTATATGCCGAGTTGACTGTGTATACCAAATTTCAGCTCAATCGAATGCACCATTTAGGAGCTATTGTGTTCACTCGTATACATGCACACATAAACCTCATAAAAATAGTATAAATGAATTCAGAAGACCACAAAACGCATAGCTGCCAACCTTCCAGGAAAAGATTAAGGAACACAACACGTGGTCATAAAATCAGAAATAAGGAACACAGTGCGTGGTCATTAAATGTATGATTAAATATACAATTAAAAATCTTACATTAACAGAATTAAATTATCATGTGTAGAGAGATGATGTGCCTATATAATCATTAATTTATAAAAATAAATTATTCTTAACTTATTTCTACAAGACTTAAATGCTTAATGTAAGAAATACTTGAAAGAATAAGATAAATATCATTCAATTAAATTTATTGCCTTATTTACAAGGATAAATGATTTACCAAAAGCTAAAAATGTACATGTTCTTCCTTTTTCCTTTTAACTTTTAAAAATCCTTACACAGAAGCTGAAAAATGGAACATTTTGGCTTAAAAACGTATTTACGGAAGAAAGCTCAAACAACAGAACGAATCTCTATAAACGGAACACTTGGTAGCTATGACAAAACGTGTAAATATTTAAAAACCTCTAAGTTGAATTTTTTCATGATTACAATACTTTCCTTACATGATACATGTTCGTACAGTAATAACTGAACTGTAAAGAAAGTGAATTAATAAAAACATGATAAAATGAAAGGAAAGCTCATCTTTCAAAAAGTTTAATCTAAATTTAGTGATAGTTTTATACCTGCCTACATTATTGGGGGAAATCGAGTAATTTCCATGGTGTGCCAACATTTTGAATTTTTAGCAATTTATAATAGGAAAATACAGGGATTTTTCTTGTAAACAATTATGAAAGAGATAAAAAAATGTATTAGGTTGTAACGAAAGTTTCCCGCCATTGCAAACATTGTCAGCAAGCAGTTCGCGTTGGCGTATTTGCTCTTATTTTGTCAAACGATTCTTGACATTTGAAAGAAAGGGACTTACT